>PGTU02010550.1:0-23625 GCA_002896215.2 Cicer echinospermum | reverse complement strand
TTCATAATTTGTCCATAGCGGGTTTGCTGAAAGCTTTTACTGAATGGTCTCCTTCCCTTTACTTCAGAATCTGATGGTTACTCCGACCTAATCAAGTCAATCTGGTTAAGAAAAAAATATCGCGGCCCCCCTCTCAGTGATCCATCAAATTCATCGGTGGCAAAGGGGCTGTATACGATTCTTGAATAGTTGCCTTATTAAGTTTGTCTATAATCCACCTACATAGGCGCGAGCTTCCGTTCCTTTTCTTAACTAGCAAAACTTGGACTTCCCACCATGGTGATACCATTGGTTCTGTATGAATTTCTTCATCCAACAAGTCTCAATTTTGGCTTTGAGCTTCATTTAATCCAATGTGCCGACAGTCGGCATTGAAATAGGTCCGTTCCTGGGTGCAAATCAAATGAAGAATTCCACTCTCTTTACGCGTGGCAATGCTGGATTTCCTCGAAACACCATCCCGATACTCATGTGACAAGTATCACATCTTCTATGTCACACTTATTTTGCCTCCACAATTGCCAGAGACAAAAACATCATGAGTCCCTTCACTTAAGCGACACTCGGTTTTCGTTAGTCAGCTAAATTATACTAACAACTCCTGGTTCGTGGGAATACGCAAACCAATTACGAGCACAATCCAAGATCACATAGTGGTAAGACATTCAATCCCATACCGAGATGACCTCGAGTGATTGTATTAGCGGTAACAAATTAAATTAGAATACGCAAGAATCCCTATTCTGTATAGTCATTTGACAATTGTAACATGCAGAAATTCACGGTAAAAGTCTCTAGCAGTGTCAGGGAAACAACCAAATCAAAAGGTAAGGTAGACACAGATAACTTCAAGCGATTCACACAATCCATAGCAATGAAGGAATGGGTTGCCTTCCGAATCAAAGAGTGCAAGTTAGAGTGTTACCATGCAATCTCACAGTCACGCTGAATCAGATTACCAGATGGATTCCCCTCTTCAGAACTTCACACAATAAATCGCGTCTCTAGCAGTAGGACGGGTAGCCCTAGCTACATTACACATCTGGTTTCCACCTTTGGAGCGTGCATCTGTTCGCCATGTGTCTGGCTTCTGGCAAGTGCTAGCAGGTGAGAGTATTAGGGGTACAAGCGTTAGCCATAATGTCCTCTTCTCCCCACAACGGAACATCGAACCCCTCGTGCCCAGTTGTCTCCCGAAATTCTGGTTCTAGGGCGATTCTGCCCACCGTTGTTAGTTCGTGGTCGTCATAGGGGATTTAGCAACTTGTTTCCCCTTGTTGTTCTGTATTCACCCGACTAGGCCCTCCTGTACCAAGATTCCCTCCTCGCTAGCTTCTTATAGCTCATATCCTCAACTTCCTACACTTTTCCACAAGGGCTTTGGAAACATTGAATTCCCAAGGGTAAGAGGAGTCTTGAATCTCATACTTCAGTCCGTCTTGGAAAACCGATGACACATGAATGGTTCATCAATTTCTTCACGGAAAACTGAAATGTCTCGATAGTGATCAACTAGCAGCATACTCGCCCACAGTCTGCTCCCCTGGTGAAGTTTCGGAAGTCGTCACCACATTTAGTCCTGGTACTCATCGGGAAGTATTTGTCTAAAACTTCCTTTTAAATGATTCCCAGTTCACCTCCTCGTGGCTGCTTCCCATCAATAACCTTGCACTCCTCCACCAGTACTCAGCATCCCCCAACAGCATATAAGTGGCATAGCTGACCTTCACTCCCGCCTGACAATTTATCATTTCAAAGATCTTCTCCACTTCTTGGATCCATTGATCCGCCTTCTCTGAATTCTCATCCCCCTTAAATTTAGGAGGATTGTAACGACGGAAGTCTTCTAACCCCCTTGACTCTGCAGCAAGGATCTCTCTTCCCCTCTTTTCAAGATCCTGTTGAGTCTTGGCAGCAGTCTGTGCAGCAACAGAAGCAGCCATGTTATTCATAGCCTCCGCCATTTGATCATTCCTATTAACGTTGGCTCTCGGAGCGTCATTCCTTCTTGGCGGCATGGTTTCCTATAAAACCATCATCAAGTAGAGTCTTAACACTACTTCAAATAACTCCAAACTAACGTCCCGACTATAACAACACATAATAATTATATTGGACTTGACAACTCAAGTCACCTAAACCGACACATGATCAGATGACAACCCCCAACTTATAGGTCTCGACCTACAATCTATAACCAAGGTTCCACAGCTCCCAAAGAAAACTAAACCAATGCTCTGATAACACAATGTAACACCCCGTTTTTTAAAGCGAGAGTGTATTTTTTTTTCAAAAGAAATTAAACTGAAACAGAGAAATAAACAAGAAAATGCCTTTGGATAAATAATTGAGTTATTATAATTTACAAGCAGCGGAAAAGTTTCTCCAAATATAAATCCAAAGCATTTACCCAACAACAAATGGTACATGGGACCCATTCAAATAAGATGTCAAACTGACAATATTAGTTAAGTACAGTTTTCCAAATCAAAATACTCCAACCCAAAAAGTAGGACATCTAGTCCCTATACATCAACCTAATCTGATCATCCTACCAAAAACTATACACCTGAAATGATCTCCACGCGCCCCGTGAGATCCTCCTAACGTAGCTGCAGTCAAGCGTTCCCATCTCCATTCCCGTCTGTAGGGTACGAACCGGTAGGATCGTCCTGACTCTCATCTGAGGGCAAAGCCCAGATTTTCCACAATAATTGTAAAGGGTCACCAATCGAAATTAACAGATAACACATAACATTTAAGTTTTAATGCACAAAATAACCTTTCAACTAAGCATGCACCTTAAAGGATTTCCATATGCTAAAAGTTCATATAATGCTTGCCAATTAACAATGAACTCAAAATGAAGTTCTCAAAACATCAGTTAATACATAACTGACCAAAGCATTGACAAATCAATTGAGCAATCGATTATCTAACTCAAAATAAGTACTTTTGCTGAGCCAATCGATTGCCAAATCGATTTGGTCAGTTCTGCTGAGTTTTTGCATGACCAAATCGATTTCTACGTCGATTTTGTCAGTTCTGATGAGTCCCTGTGTTGCCAAATCGATTTCCAAATCGACTTTGGCAGTTTTGCTGAGTTCCTGCCTCTCTGCCAATCGATTTCAAAATCGATTTCTTAAAAGATTTTGAAAGATATATTATACAATCGATTGGCAAATCGATTAGGTTAAAAATAGTGAACTTCCTGCAACTCATCCAATCGATTGGGAAATCGATTTCCCTGCTTATTCTTCCAAAAATACTTAAACTAATTCAATCACACTCACACATAACTCCAAAACTTAACACTTAGCAAAACCCACACAATCACCACGACGAATTGGTTTTCAAAATAGTTTTGCAATCCATCGCACGCACACACGCTAATCAATACATAACACTTAGCAATTTCAACACAATTACCACGACAACTCAAATTCAAAACACTCAATCATAAACTTGAATCAAACACGACTCGTGTGCCAAGCACTCTAATGCAATGCGTATATGCCAAAATGCATGGACTCAGAATTCCAAACCAAAACCCTCATCGAAGGGCCGTAAATCATAATTGTACCGCCTATCGCAGGCAAAGTACCAATTCCCGAGGTGCCACCTATCACGGGTCTGCACGATTTACTAAAAAGCGTAAACCATAAACGTACTGCCTATCACGGGCCCGTATCGTTACCGAGGTGCCACCTATCACGGGTCTGCACGGTTTACTAAAACAACGTAAATTGTAAATGTACCGCCTATCATAGGCCAAAGTACTATTTTACAAGAGGCCACCTATCACGGTCTGCACAATTTACAAAAAAACGAAAACCATAAACGTACTGCCTATCACGGGCCCGTATCGTTTATCGAGGTGCCACCTATCACGGGTCTGCACGGTTTTCAAAACGTAAATCATAAATGTACCGCCTATCACAGGCAAAAGTACTATTTATCAAGGTGCCACCTATCACGGGTCTGCACGATTTACAAAAAGCATGAAAATGCATGAGCATATACTGACTCCATCCACAACAATCGTTAAGCAAATGCAGATATTAAAAGATTCCCCATTTTTAATACTCACTTAACTTAAACGATTTTCACAACAAATATTAAGTAAACAGAAATATTAAGAGATTCCCCATTCTTAATACTTTTTTAACTTAAACGATTTCCGAAACGAATATTAAGTAAACAAGATATTAAGAGATTCCCCATTCTTAATACTCATTTAACTTAACGATTTTCAAAACAACACATTAAGTAAACAAGACATTAAGAGATTCCCCATTCTTAACGCCCAGTTAACTTAAACGATTTTTCAAAACAACATTAAGTAACCCAGACATTAAGAGATTCCCCATTCTCAATATCCAGTTAACTTAACGATTTTCACAAACACACATTAAGTAAACCGAGATCTTAAAAGATTCCCCATTTTTAATACTCGTTTAACTCTAATGGTTTTCAAATTTCACAACAAAACCAACTCAAAACATTTTATCAAATTCAATTCACAATCCACACCAAAACACATCAAATTTCATCGGTATTAACTTAGAACCCGTCAAATACGACGAACACAAATCAACACAACATAGCACTCAAACACCAAATTTCATTTACCCATAATCATACACAAATGAGTTAAGTTCATTTTCCACGAAACATCCATCAAATATAACCAAAACCTAACTCTAAGATTTTACCCATAAAGTCTCAGATTCATTTTCCCCCAAATCAATACTCAAACCCTAACAAGATCCTTTCCACACAATCATAGATAAGTCCCTAAATGCAAACTAAAAGTTTGGAAGGAGCCCTTACCTTAACGTTAGCTCAAACGTGCGTTTCCGGTACCGTGAGTAAATCCGGTAAATTTTCCGCTCGCCACCACGCTTCCAAAACTGGTCCACTAGCGCCGTAGCATGGAGGTGAGCAATCTTCCCTTCTATCACTTCTTGAAACGACGTTTAGATCTAGGTGAAACAGGGAGGTTTGTGTTTGAATCTCAAATACTGTTTTACTTCGTTTTCGAATCAAAGAGGAAGAGTGGAGTTGAGAAATCCTTGTTCTAACGCTCACCTAACCTTGGGTTACTATTCTTGAATAAAAGGAAGCGAAGAAAACGAAAAATGGAGGAGAAGGGAAAAGGGGGTCACGGTTGATCAGAGGAAGAAGATGGAAAATTTCAGATTTTCCTTCCTTTCGTTTTCTTTCCTTTGTTTTTCCTTTCTTCCTTTTTCCTTCTTTCCTTTATATACTCTTTTCTTTTCCTTTTCCTTCCTTCTAGTTTTCCTTTCTTTTTCCCTCCAAACAAACACACATGTATATATATAATAAATATAACTTAACAGATATCTCAAATCTAGATATTTGTTAAATTACCATTTCCCCCGTAACGCATTAAATTCTCCGCAAAGGATTCACCGCAGTTAATTTGAATTAATTTATCGACGAGAAATTTTAATTGGCATCAAAATATCTTTTTGATTATAAAACTCCAAAATATTATTAACTTTGGCTTAAAAGCCTCCGAGCCAAAATCCAAAATACACCAAAAATACATAAAGGGTACTTTAAAATTATGGGTCTTACATGATCCTTCTGACCATCCAATTAATCTAGCTGCAAGCGATGAGACTCGTGAAGTTGAATTTGTTAGGAATGATATTCCACCAACGATTATTGTTAATTCTTTACGTGGGTCGGATGAAAAAGAATCTGATGACGATTCTAGTTTTGATGAGACTCATTTGGACTAGTTTATTATTCATTAATTTTTATTTACTTATAATGGAATGTTGTTTTGGACGGCTTGTTACAATTATTTGAACTTCTATTTATTTACTTAGGATGGAATGTTGTTACAATTATTTGAACTTCTGTTTTTTAATGGAATGATGAGACTTCTCTTTATTTGAACTTCTGTTTATTATTCATTAATCTGATGTCTTTTGACACTTCCTATTGTCCTTGTTACAATTATTTGGACTGCTATATTTAGGACTGCTGCTATATTTACTTGTTAGGACTGCTGCTATACACTTGATGCATTTAGGACTGCTGCTATATACTTGTTATTTAGGACTGCTATATACTTTACATTTAGGACTGCTGTTATATTCACTTGTTAGGACTGCCGCTATATACTTGATGCATTTAGGACTGCTGCTATATACTTCTTATTAGGACTGCTGCTATTTGGTCTGCTTGTTATTTGGACTACTGCTATATTTTGGACAGCTGCTATATTTACTTGTTAGGACTGCTGCTATATACTTGATGCATTTAGGACTGCTGCTATATACTTGTTATTTAGGACGGCTATATACTTTATATTTAGGACTGCTACTATATTTACTTGTTAGGACTGTTGCTATATACTTGATGCATTTAGGACTGCTGCTATATACTTGTTATTTGGGCTGCTGCTATTTGGGTGTGCTTGTTATTTGGACTGCTGCTATATTTATGACTGTTTTTTTTCTTTGGTCTGCTGCTATATTTAGGACTGCTATATTTGGACTGCTATATTTGGACTGCTATATTTTCCTGCAATCAAATAGAAGAAGTAGTCCAAAACTTTTAGGGCTGTTGTTTCTTAGTTACTTATTTGGACTGCTTGTTACTTTTAGGACTGTTGTTACTATTTGGACTACTGTTTTTAGGATTGTTTGTTACTCATTTTGGACTTTGAATAATAATTCTCGATGTAATTTCTTTTGTTTGATTGTAGGAAAATGAACAAAGGGAATGGTTTTCGGCTTGATATTCAAGCTAAGTCCAGCAATGACTTAATGCGGCAATATAGAGTCAAGTTAGAAAATGCTAAATCTATCAAAGAAAGCAATCAAAAGCTAGACCAATCGAAGCAACCATTTGAAGCTGGGAATTCAATTCAAACACAACATAAAAAGCCAAACCAAAAGGTAGTTGCAGTCCAACCAATTCTTGAACCATCTAAGAAAATTGTTGAGAAGAACAAAGGGGTTGGTCAAAATAATAATATCAAGAGACAAATTTGGTCTACAAAGGCTCTTTGTCTTCAAGGTTTAATAGAATCCCAAGTCTCTAAGAAAGCTGATGAGCAAAACAAAACACTTTCTCAAAATAATAATCTTCAGAAGCAACAAAAGTCAACAAATGGCTACTCAAGGTTCAATAGAATCAAAAGTCTCTAAGAAAATTGAGGAAAAAAACAAAGGACTCCTTCAAAACAATAACCTTAAGAGGCAAGTCAACTCTACCATGGGAAATCAAGTTCAAGGATCACCGGTACATCAACAAGCCTATAAGAAGAAAAAAACTATTCCAAAATGTCCACCTATGTCACTTACCAAATATCTCAATAAGAATAAGGAACAACATGGAGTAGAAGATTCAGGAGATGAAGATATAGAAGAAAATGAAATGGAGGAGGGTATCAACTACGAAAGTGAGGAAAGTGAGGGAACCAATGGTATATATGTTTTTGTTGATTACATATTGGATATCAAAATTTGCAATTTATTTTTTACTTTTTTAATTACTATTATGTGGTTTATTTTCAGGATTAATAAAAAAAACGAGGAAAGACTATATGTCGGAAAATTCATTCACGAGAGTTTAAAGATAGACAAGAGATCATCTTGAATGAAGAAGGACAACCGGTTGGGCCTGATGAAAAGACAGTTTCTGAACTTAGTAGTTTTTTTGGGACAATCGCAAGAAGTTCAGATTTGTGTCCTCTCACTTTCAATAACTGGAAGGCTTTGCTTAGGACTTGGAAGGATCTAAATATAGATCCTGTGTGGGATTATCTAAATGTACTTACTTTTTAATTTGAATTTATGAGTTAGCATACTTTTATAAATATAGATTCTAATATGTTTCTTTTATTTTTGCAGCAAAAATACATCATTCCAGAGAAAGGAAGGAAAGCTGTATTTGCTATTTTAAATGATGCTTGGAGAAGATACAAATGTTTTCTTAAAAAGGAGCATTTTAGTAAGTACAAAACCACGCGCGAGCGGTTAAAAAATCGTCCTCATGAGGTACCAGAAGAAGACTTTAAGAACTTATTGGAATATTGGAAAGAAGACCACAGTCAAGTAAGATATAATTAGATATAATTACTTGTTATATATAGTTGTTGTCACACATTTGTAATTTTATAAAAAAATTGTGAATGAATATAGGAAATCAGTCATCAAAATGTTCAAAATATAGCTCAGCTGAAATACAAACACCGAATGGGGAATAAAGGCTTTGCAGTTATAATGGAAAAAATGGTATTCTTTTTTCAAACATTGTAAATGAATATTTAATTATGTTACTTAAATAAAACTCTCATATTCTTTTTTTTTCATCTTGGTTTAGTGTCAAAGTAATGAAGATAAAGAGCCTCCCACTCAAGCTGAAATGTTTATTACTACTCGACAAAGTAAGAAAGGAAAGGAGTTGGATCAGGAAACCAATCTTGCAATTGTAAGTTTAACATAATGTGTTATTTATTTACTATTAGTTATGTATACAATTATTCATTTAATATTATTATTTATGCTAGATAAAGCTTCAAGACTTGATTGAAAAAGATGGACAATCATCTTTAGAGGCCTTTCAAAGTGTGTGTGGCAAAGAAAAACCTGGGAGATTTCGTTGTCACGGAAGAACCTCAACACCAACTCTCTTGAGAAGAAATGAAGAAATTGCAAAACTTAAAAGAGAACACGCTCAGGAGATAAAACACTTTAATGATAAGATACAAGAGATAGAGGAGAAACAACGTAAGGAAATAGAAGCGATGGAAGGAAAATTTCAGCTTACTCTTAAGACAATGTTGAACTCAAACACTGTAGGATTGAATATAGATGCTTTAGCAGCTTTTTTATCAACTCCAACTGATGCTAACAGTACTCTACGTTCTTCTACATCAACACATGCTCCTAATAATAATGAAGTAAGACTGAACTATATTACGGTTTAGAAATATTATTGTTAGAATTATATATATAGTATTGTTTAGAACTATATTACTATTATATATATAGTATTGTTAGAACTATATTACTATTATAGACTTTAACATTTTTTCATTTACTCATGATTTTACTTATTGAATATATTATTTTTATTTTGTAGATGAATGATGGTGATACCAAAGATGAATTTCAACATTTCGAAGTACAAGATGAAGATATAGATGTTGATACTTAAGTTTTCTTTGTGTATTTGTTTTTATAGATAAGGAATTTTATTTTTGTTATTTTGATTGTCTCCTTATCTCTAGAATATAAATTAGAGAAATTGAATCACTGCAAATACATTGTATGAATGATGAAGAGTTACAACGCTTCATCTATATGACAATGAACTTTATGAATATATACTATTGCAATTGTTACATTATGAATTTATTATAGTACATTACAATAATTTAGTATTAACAATTGTTATATTTTTAAATTTATTATAGAATTTCAATAATAATATTTTACTAAAATTATTTTTTCTAAATACAATAATTTAAGAAATTATTTTTTTTTAAAAAAAAATTTACTTTTTGCAACGGTTTTAAAGCATTGCCGTAACTTAATTGAAAAAGGAACCTACAAGAACGGTTTTAATTTGGCAACATCATAAAACCGTTGTTGTTGTCAATTTGAAAAACCGTTCTGTTAGAGGTAGCTACCAGTGCGGTTTTTAAAAAGTGTTGCTGTTTCACAAAAAACCGTTGCGTTAGGCTAAGGCAACGCCTTGGTTCCCCACGGTCAGAAAACCGTTCTCGTAGATTACGGCAACGTTTTTTTACGTTAAGCAACGGTTTTTATGCGTTGCAGTAGGGCAAAAATGTTGTAGTGTGATAACCAACTAAAATGGACCAAAAAAAACATAACAAATATTAAAATGACCTAAAATTTTAATCGATTATGTCTTTTGCACTTATAAAACGAACTACATTGTTTTAGAAACAAAGTGCACTAGAATAAACCTAATAAATAAATAAAATGACCTAGAATATATATCTATTTTGAAATATGCACTTATATCACGAAATATATTGATTAAAACCCAAACGCTAAACCCTAAACCCGAAACTCTAAAACCTTAACTTAGTAAAGATCACAAATGACCTAATATATTAATCCATTGAGACTTTTGCTCTTACAAGACCAACTACATTTAGTAAGAATCAATAAGAACTAGAATAGACGTCGTGAAGAACAAAATGACCTACAATATTAATGCATTGAGCCATCTCAAATTATTGGACGAACTATAATGAATTTGAACTAAAATGGACAAAATAAAACATATCAAAAACAAAAATTTCCTAAATCCAAAACAAGTGACACTTCTACACTTATTGGATGAACTACATTAATTAAGAACCAAAATGGACTAAAATAGGCCAAGATCCGAAAACCTTAAACGCTAAATACTAAACATAAAACCCTAAAACCTAAGCCCTAATCCTTTAACCTAATAAAGACAAAAATCACCTAAAATATTCATGCATTTTGACTTTTGCACTTATTCGACGAACTAAAACGAATAAGAACTAAAATGGACAAAAAGAAACTAATCAAAAACCAAAATGACCATAACCTAAATCTGGTGAGACTTATTCACTTATTCGACGAACTACAATGATTAAAACCCAAAATGGTCTATAATAGACCTAAACCCTTAACCCTAAACTCTAAACCCTAAATCCTAAACCCTAAACCCTAAACCCTAAACCCTAAACCCTAAACCCTAAACCCTAATCCCTAATCCCTAATCCTTTAACCTAGTAAAGACAAAAATGACCTAAAATATTAATACATTGAGACTTTTGAACTTATTGAATGAACTACAATGACAAAGAACTAAGACCAAAAAAAATGAAAAACAAAAAAGTCCTAAAATATAAATAAACTAAGACTTTTGCACTTACAGGTTGAACTACATTGATGACCAACTAAAATGGACAAAAAAAAAACATAACAAATATTAAAATGACCTAAAATGGACTAGATTACACCTAGACCCTTTACCCTTAATCTCAAACCCTAAAACCTATTCCCTAAACCCTAAACCCTTAACAAAAAACCCTAAACCCTAAACCGTACCCCCTAAAACCTAAACCCTAAAACCTAATCCCTAAATCCCTAAAACCTAAACCCAAACCCTTAAAACCTAATCCCTAAACCCCAAACCCTAATCCCTTAACCTTGTAAATACCAAAATGACCTAAAATATTAATACATTGAGACTTTTGCACTTATTGAATGAACTACAATGACTATGAACAAACACCAATAAAAAGGAAAATATCAAAAACAAAAAGTCCTAAAATCTAAATAAACTAAGACTTTTGCACTTACAGGTTGAACTTCATTGATGACCAACTAAAATGGACATAAAAAAACATAACAAATATTAAAATGACCTAAAAGTTTAATCGATTAAGTCTTTTGCACTTATTAAACGAAGTACATTGTTTTAGAAACAACGTGCACTAGAATAAACCTAATAAATAAATAAATTGACCTACAATATATATCCATTTTGAATTATGCACTTATATCATGAAATGCATTAATTACAACCCAAACCCTAAACCCTTAACCCTAAACCCTAAACCATAAACCCTAAACCCTAAAGCCTTAACCCTTAACCCTTAACCCTTAACCCTTAACCCTTAACCCTTAACCCTTAACCCTTAACTTTTAACCCTTAACCCTTAACCCTTAACCCTTAACCCTTAACCCTTAACCCTTAACCCTTAACCCTTAACCCTTAACCCTTAACCCTTAACCCTTAACCCTTAACCCTTAACCCTTAACCCTTAACCCTAAACCCTAAAACCTAAACCCTAAATCCTAATCCCTAAAGCATAAACCCTAAATCCAAACCCTAAAATAATAATAATACATTGAGACTTTTGCACTTATCGAATGAACTACAATGACTAAGAATTAACACACACAAAAATGAAAAATATGAAAAACAAAAAGTCCTAAAATCTAAATAAACTAAGACTTTTGCACTTACAGGTTGAACTAGAATACACCTAATAAATAAATAAAATGACCTAGAATATATATCCATTTTGAAATATGCACTTATATCATGAAATATATTGATTAAAACCCAAACGCTAAACCCTAAACCCTAAACCCTAAACCTTAAACCCTAAAACCTTAACCTAGAAAAGACAACAAATGACGTAATATATTAATCCATTGAGACATTTGCACTTATAAGACCAACTACATTTAGTAAGAATCCAAAAGAACTAAATGAACGAACAACAATGAATAAGAATTAAAATGGACAAAAAGATACTAATCAAAAACCAAAATGACCATAATTTAAATCCAGTGAGACTTATGCACTTATTCCACGAACTACATTGATTAAAACCCAAAATGGTCTATAATAGACCTAAACCCTTAACCCTTAACCATTAACCTTTAACCCTTAACCTTTAACCCTAAACCCTAAACCCTAAACCCTAAACTCTAATCCCTAAACCCTAAACCCTAAACACTAAACCCTAAACCCTAATGTTGGACTTAAGTCCCCTTAATCCTAATTTTTGACATAATTAACAAACATACAATGTTCATACATCATGTGATAAATCTAACATTTTAACTGAGTAAGATTTCAGGAACAACAATTCAACCGTACATACTTGAGACAATCGCTTGGAATTCAAGGAATCAACAAAAGTTGGAAAATCTACTGAGCAAATCGATTAGGCAATCGATTCTGTAAAAGGGTTGTATGAAAGTGTGTAGTATGTGATTAAACAATCGATTAGGCAATCGACTGGCACAATCATTGATAAAAATTGTGCAAGTCAGAGGCAAGCCTTTTAGCACGCTAATCGATTGGCACATCGATTGTTCAAATCACAAAGACTAAAACTGATTGGATACATTGATTGACACATCGATTGTGCAAGTCACAGGGCCAAGCCATTTAATACGCAAATCCATTGGCCAATCGATTTTGTAAATAAGATTTCAATTGAAACAAGTTTGGTATCAATCGATTAGGCAATCGATTGAAATGAACAAACTGGTAAAATCACTCTTTTCAGGACCATAACACTTAATCGATTGGCACATTGATTTACTTGAAATAAGCTAAATCCCTGTTTTAAACCAAATCGACTGGCAAATCGATTGACACAAAAATTTGAGTTACAGGGAACACTCAGTATATGGCCAAATCGATTATGTGTATTAATGAATCGATTATGAATCGACTGAGTAATCGATTGTTTTGATCTCGTTGTTGGAACAAAACACCTTAAATCGATTATGCAATCGATTCAAATATAAACTACACATAATCTTCTGAAAAGTGTATTAAAATAATTGATTAGGTAATCGATTAGTTTATGTAGTTTTCAAGATTCAAGAAAAACAAGACTTGCGATAATCGATTGGGAAATCGATTGAGCCTGTTTTATTACATTAATGAATTGATTGGGAAATCGATTTATATGTTGTTTTTTCAGAAACTATATAACGGTTTTCAATCACTTTCTCAAAAATACTTTTGATAACACTTTAAACAATTTTCTCTCACATTTGAATAACCTTTGATATTGCTTTTTCAGACCCAGAACCAACGATTATTCATAATCAATAGAGAGCTGAAAAAGACCTCTTGAGAGAAAAAGAGAATGATTTCACAAACACTCAAATGGACAAAAACTTCTTGTGTGAGATTCATTGCAAGTGATTGAAACAAATTCTGTATATCTTTTATATTTTTCTGCAACAAAGATTTTGTAAAGAAAGAACTGATAAAAATCCAGTAGTGAAACTGGTAGTTATCTTCATTGTTGAGAGGGCTCATCAAGAAGAAGCTTTACTGTGATCTTGGGAGAGAGTTTAAGAATGATAGGTCGGGAGCGCTGGAACATATGTTAAAACACTCTAAAAGATTCTATTGAAAAGGCCAAAATCGTTTAATTTCGGGACTGGACGTAGGTCGTCAGATAGACGACTGAACCAGTATAAAAATCATGGTGCACTACTCTCTATTCCTTACTCTTTATTTCCATCTTGCATTGTATCATTGTATGATTCTATGATTAATCTTGATTGCTTGCTTATATCTTGATTAATTTGTAGAAGAAAATTACTGTATATGCTGAACTAGTAATTAGTCAATACATGTAAGTGTGAACCTTCGCTTAGAAACAAATTCCTTGGGACCGTGATTGATCATTAGTTTAATATAGTGTTCTTTTTGTTAAATTGATTATCAATCTTGTTGCATTTTTTAAAACCGTCATATACCTTTTTAGACAATAGAGGTCATATTTTTACAACAATTGGCATCAAGAGCCTACCTTCTTTAGAGTAACTCTCATAGAAGTACATGGCCTCAGTTGAATTTCTAGGAGAAGGTGCTTCCCTTGCAAGGCCCCCTGCCTTCAATGGAGCCGCATACATGTATTGGAAACATAGGATGTTAATATTTCTAGAAGCTAGTGGTATTGATATTCTAGATGCTGTAGAAAATGGACCCTTCATACCTAAAATAGCTGGGACTGGTGATTCACTGATCCCTAAACCTAGATATGACTGGTCTGAGGATGATAAGAAGAAAGTAGGATATAATGCTAAGGCTAAGAACATAATAACCTCTGCATTATCAGCTGATGAATTTTTCAGGGTCTCAAACTGCAAAACTGCCAAAGAGATGTGGGACACTCTTCAACAAACACATGAAGGAACTACTGATGTGAAAAGGGCCAGAACAAATACTCTCATGCATGAGTACGAACTGTTTAGCATGAAGAAAGATAAATCCATTAATGACATGCAGACAAGATTTACTCACATAGTCAACAACCTAAATGCTCTAGGTAAGGAGATTGACAATTATTAGCAAATCAGCAAGGTGATGAGGTGTTTAACTAGAGAATGGCAGCCAAAGATCACTGCCATTGCAGAATCAAAAGATCTTAGTAGCCTGTCTATTGCAACACTGTTTGGAAAACTGATAGAGCACGAGATGGAGCTTCATAGACTGAGTGAAGCTGAACAGACTGACAGGAAAAGAAAAGGAATGTCTTTGAAAGCCCAAACGCACCAATCAAAGTCTGAACAAGAAAGCTGCTCAGATGAGTCAAGCAGTGAGACTGACGAAGAGCCTGAGATTGGTTTACTTGTCAAAAAGTTTAAAAAATTTCTGAAAAAGAAAGACAACAAGTTTAGAAAGCCATCAAGTTCTAAGACTAGTGACAGCAAGACAATCACCTTTATGAATGTGGTAAAACAGGCCATATAAAGTCTGAATGTTACAAGTTGCAAAACAAAAATAGGACTGCAAAGACTAAAGGCAAGGAACCAGCTCCCGAAACTAGAAAAGCATATATTGCATGGAATGACAACGAAGAATCCTCTGCCTCTTCAGAAGAAGAAGAAGCAAATCTATGTCTTATGGCAAACAGAGATTCAGAATTTGAAAGTGAGGTAAGTTCTCAATCTAATCCATCTTATGATGAACTACATGAAGCATTCAATGAACTGCATGATGAGTATGTGAATTCTATTAAACAGTTAATGAGTACAAAGAAAATGCTTGAACAAATGAAAAATGATCATAAGGAAATTGAGGACTTGTATGAACAACTGAAAAAGGATTCACATGACAAATCTGCAAGATGCATTGAACTTGAAAAAAATGTTGCATCATTAAAGTCTGATTTATTGAAGTTCACTAGTAGTAAAGATCAACTGAATGTCATACTTAGCAACCAGAGACATGTTAATGAAAAATCTGGTCTAGGATATAAACAAAATATGCATCTTAAAAGGAATAACACTAGATGCGGTATTGGTTATATGCAAAACAGAAATGTCAAACATAGTCAGAAATCTGTAATTTCAAGGAATATGTATGACATCTTTACTAAATCAAATTAACGTTCATCCTTTGCTGGTTCATGTCATCTCTGTTGCAGAAAGGGACATTTTGTTTCTAATTGTAAACTAAAAAAAACTAGCCAATAGAGGATGGAAAACAGATTTTGGATAGCAAAGACACAAAAATTTGAAACTGACCTTCTAGGTGACCAAATTTAAATGAGTATACCTAAATCAAATTTATTGTGTGTTGCAGGTGTGCTTGACATCAAATAGCATTCTTGGTACTAGATAGCGGATGTCAAAGCACATGACAGGAGACAAGTCAAATCTTTCTCTAACATTAAAGGAAGGAGTTTTTGTCAAATATGGTGACAACAATAAAGGAAGATAAGTGCGTGTTGGTACATAGGCAATGAGTCAACTGCAGTAATCAAAAATGTCTTGTACGTAGAAGGGCTAAACACAAATCTGCTAAGTATAAGCCAACTATGTGATAAAGGCTTCCAGGTAAGTTTTTCATCACAATCTTGTATAATTGAGCATAAAGATGACAAAGTTATAAGTTAGTTGGTGATAGAATTAATACATTTATATGTTAGATTTTAATCTTTGCCTAGTACTATCTGTTGTTTGTTATCTAATTCAGATGAAACGTGGTTATGGCATAAACGATATAGCGCATATTCCTATAGTCATCTTAATAGACTGGTTAGTAAACAGTTAGTTATAAGACTCCCTAACAGGAAAATTTACTAAGGATAGCTTTGTGACTCACTGTGAGAGAAGTAAGCTAGTTAAAAACTTCTTTTCCCCTATAGATATGGTCAAAACCAATAGGGTTTTGCAGTTAATACATATGGACCTTTTTGGTCCTTCTCAAGTGAAGAGCTTTGGAGGAAACCTGTATGGATATGTGTTGGTAGATGATTACTCTAGGTTTACTTGGACATATTTTATGACTCACAAGATTGAGGCTTCTCAACTTTAAGAAATTGCTACTTTGGTTCAAAAATGAGAATAACCAGAAAATTATATCCATCAAAAGTGATCATGGAGGTGAATTCCAAAATGATTCCTTTCAAACTACTGTGAACATAATGGAATACAACACATATACTCAGCCTAGAACTCCACAGCAAAATGGAGTTGTAGAAAGGAAAATAGGTCTTTAGAGGAGTTAGCTAGGACTATGCTTAAGACTCAAATCTTCCTAAGTATTTTTTGGGCAGATGCAATTAGTACAGCCACACATGTTGTCAATAGAGTTCTCATTAGGCCCCTGCTTAGAAAAACTCCCTATGAGTTGTACAAGGGTAGAAAACCAACAATTTCCTACTTAGAGTCTTTGGTTGTAGTGCTTTGTTTTAAACAATGGCAAAGAACATCTAGGAAAGTTTGACCCTAAGGCGATGAAGGTATTTTTCTAGGATACTCTCAACCAAGTAAGGCCTATAGAATCTTCAACAAAAGAACAAAAAACCATAGAAGAGTCAGTTCATGTAAATTTGATGAATTTATTTTGCAGAAAACTTGAACAACACTCTCCTATGGTTTGATGACTCTTTGGATGAAGTTGTAGAATCTGAACAATCAGAACCAACTGAAAATGTATCTCCAACTTGTACTGACTGTTATAGAACAATAAGGATGTGATTTACCTAGGATGGAAGTTCAATAAGAACCACACCATAGATAAACATTATAGGGGATATCTCTAAAGGAGTTGCAACTAGGCAAGAACCTTAGACAGTTCTGTAATTTACAGCTTTGTATCTCAGATTGAACCCAAAAACATTAGGAAGCTCTTTTAGAATAGTGAGTGGATACTTCTATGCAAGAGGAGTTAAACCAGTTTGAGAGAATATAAGGTGTGGAGCCTAGTTCCTAAACCAGAAGGTAAGCACATCATAGGAACAGATGGGTGGTTAGAAACAACTAGATGAAATGAGTTATAACAGAACAAGCATAGCTAGTGCTAAGGGTTACAGTTAGGAGGAAGGAATGATTTTGATGAAACCTAGCTTTCCCCTATAGCTAGGTTGTAGAAGCCATTAGATCTACGTTGTGGTATGCCTGTATATGTGACTTTAAACTTTATTCGAATGGATGTGACAAGTGTCTTTTGTCATGGGGATCTCCAAGAGGAAGTTTTTGTTAGCCGAAACACCTGGTTTTGAAATATCCTGATTTTTCCTAATCATGTCTACAAGCTATCAAAGCCCTCTATGGGTTGAAACAAGCTCCAAGAGCTTGGTATGAGAAGCTCAGCAATTTCCTCATTCAACAAAATTTCAAGAGGAAATTTGACAAGACTTTTCATAAAGACAAATGGAAATGACCTCTTGCTGGTCCAAGTCTATGTGATGACATAATCTTTGGATCTACAACAATAAATTTGTGCAAAGATTTTGAAACTTAATGAAAGGTAAATTTGAAATGTCAATGATGGGTGAACTATCTTACTTCTTGGGATTTCAAATTAACCAAAGCAAGCAAGGCATTTTCATTAGTCAAACTAAATATATGTAATGATTTGATAAAGAAATTCAGTTTTGATAACTTTAAGTCCATTGATACTCCCATGAGTCAAGGAAATAAATTAGATAGAGATGAGAAAGTCGATAAACCTGTAGATGTTACAAGGTTTGCAGGGGAATGATAGGATCCTTGCTATATCTTACAACTAGCAGGGCATGACATCATGTTCAGTGTCAAAATGCACTCTGATGACAAGATACCAATCCAGATCTCAAAGGAGATCTCACCTTAGGCAGTAAAGGTGGTGTATTCAGATATCTAGTAGGGACTAAGCAGTCTAGGCTTGTGGTATCCTAAGGATCAACATGAACTTTAGTTGGATATATTCAGATTCAGATTTTTTCCGGAGTGCAAGTGTTAAGGAACAGACTTCTGAAAATGACGGTACTTGTCACTTACTAGTGTAATCACTCCCTTGTGTCTATGGTTTAGCAGAAGTGCACACAAAGATTAGGTTAAAACAGCATTAATTGACACTATCAACAACTGAAGCTAGAGCTACATTGCAGTTGAAGCTGATTTGTGCAGATCCTTTGGATGAAACATCACACCCCTATCTGATTTTTACAAAGTGAGACTTGATTTTAGGGACTGTAACCTATCCTGTGTGATAACACAAGTGCAATAGGTGCGCATAACGAAGAAATCCCTAGTGGCATGCATTCTAATTGGACCAAGCACATAGCAGGTAAGGCGATCACTTTATAAGGGGTAAAATCCAATAGTTCAAAATGGGATCATTTATGGACCTGAATATAGTGCATGCATACAGCTCATCAGCTGGCTAGACATCCTTTACCAAAGCTTTGCCCAGAGAAAGTCTCTATCAGTATTTAGGAAACTAGGGATCTTAGATCCTAAAGTGAGATTGAATCTAGCTCTTACCAGAATCACAGAAGCTTATGGTGCTTAACGTTAGGTCCCTTGTCACAATGTACCGTGGGCAATCGATTGCCTCAGCTTCGTAAATAGTTTAAAATAATCGAATTGCAACATCGATTGCGTTGGCCCGCCGACTTCCAAATCCACTGGAGTTGTTCGATACTTTGGTTGATTAGACACCCTAATCTAGATAACCCGAGCGTCGATTGAGTGGAATCCGACTAGTTCAGTATTTCATATTCTCCACTTTAACGAAATCGATTTGGACATCGATGTGCAGTAATAAGGAAATCGTTTGGGAATCGATTCACGTTATGGACCGTTGTGAATTACTTTTACTAGCCGTTAGATGCAAGTACTACTAAATCGATTGTGCTTCCCCAGCAACGGTAACATAATCGATTTGGACATCGATTGTCGCGTCTGAAGGTTTAAAAAGGAACAAGTTACCAATCGATTTCTTCTCAACTTTTTCCAGAATTTCTCAAATCTCTCTGCTATTTCTCAATACTCTGTTTTTCCCAACCATCCTTGATTTATCTCTGCATTCAAACACATAATCTCTACAATGGCTCGTGTTAAACAAACCCAACCCAGAACTCCATCACCATCTTCATCTTCTAGTGGGCGAACCCCTTCTCCCCCACCAACCATGTAAAACGATTCAATTCCTACCCACAAATACTTGCCAAAGACAAGGCAAAGCTGCTGCTGTTGATCAAGGAAAATCAAAGAAACGAAAGGAGCCCCTATTGAGAAGCTCATGGTTGATGCTATGAAGGAGGTTACTCAGAAAAAGAAGAAAACAGTTTCTTCTCCTCCTCCAAAGAAAGCTCCTTCGTCACCAGATAAAGCTGCAAAATTTGTTATCCCACCTGATTTTCTAAAAAGAAAAATCCATGAGGCTAGGACTCTGGATTTCTCCTATTTTGATTCAGATGGATTTACTTTCCAAGACCATTTGAGGTTTCATGGTCTTGAAAATTTCTCTCCTCCTCACTTGACACTTATTCGAAGTTAATAAGAGCATTCTATTCCACCTTCAAGCTCACTGACAATGGCTTCAAGGCTGAAGTCAAAGGCAAGAGGATCTCCATGTCTTTTGAAGATTTCTCAAATCTGTCAGGACTGCCCTTCCATGGGAAATCAATTGATGGCAGTTCTGAGGCTGAAGCTGCGGATGAAGGCTGGGAAGTTTCTTTTGATAGACACACTGCTGTGAAGGACCTGATGGTCGAGGCTTTGTCGAAACTATTTCGCTGCCTGATTGGTCAAATGAAGGTCCATCATGGATGCTTATGTACACTTTAACCCGGATGCTGGTGCCCCCGATCCGGAAACCATGTCGTCGTCCAGAAGCTGGACATACTGCTGTTGTGGGGACTGTGCTCAGATGAGCTGGACATGGATAGTGCTGAAGCATATGATGGAAGCATCGCAAAGCAAGCTGGTGCTGCCCTATCCCAGTTAATCACCAAGATTTTGAGACATTTCAAAGTGTCACTTGTCGATGAAGAATCTTCAAAAAACCACCCTTGTTTTTGGTGAATCAATTGTCAATCAAATGCAATTGAAAAAGGGTGAATGGTATCTGGATAAGGCCCCTACCAATGCTGAACCAGTTCAGCTACTACACAACAAGCTGCTGAGCCAGTAGTAGCCCCCTCTGAGTTCTTAGCAAAGCTGCTAGAGTTTATGGAAGGAGTACAACATGCTCTAATGGAAAGGCAAACTAATTGAAGACACTCCAGGCATCTCTGAACTCAGTTGTTCAGGATGTTGATGCGATACAAGTTCATTTAGGCATTAAGCTATCTTTTGAAGATATTGCGGATATAGGCCGGCAAGCAACAGAGGAACAAAATCCCACTACCCTAGATAGTTCTGAACCTCACGATTGGCGACACCTGCTGAGGGTAATACAGCGGTCTCTACCTCTATCTTAGCTAATAGTGAGGAACAGCCTAATTTAGGTGATTAGGTTTTTAGGTTCTTTGTTGCGATGTAATGTCTTGTTTTGCGTACTATTTTCTTCATATATGACAATGATGCGTTTATGCAATTGTTCTCTGATCTATATTGTCATAATGTTGTTAATCTGCATATGTTTTTTTTGCTCTGATACTCTGTTTTTTTGTTTGCTCTGACACCATAATTTTCCCTAGTGCTTATGTTATCTAACATAGGGGGAGAAAACTTTTTTTTGCTACTCTCTCCTTTTACTGCTTGTTTGCATTAACTGACAAAGGGGAGAAATAATTATAACTTGTGGTAACTTTTATTTCATGCTACTTGTGTTGTTTCTGTACTGAATAAATTTTAACTACTACTGCCTGACAAATTGCTGCTCCGATGACTACTTAAATTACTCAATATTGGTAATAGTATTGGTACTTATGCTCTAATATTATGCTCTTTTACTGGTACTCTATATGTGTAAATTCCTTGAAATGCTAAACTCAAGTTAAAATTGTATGCTTGTCACTTATGCAAAAAGGGGGAGGATTGTTGGACTTAAGTCCCCTTAATCCTAATTTTTGACATAATTAACAAACATACAATGTTCATACATCATGATAAAATCTAACATTTTAACTGAGTAGTATTTTAGGAACAACAATTCAACCCTACATACTTGAGACAATCGCTTGGAACTCAAGGAATCAAAAAAATTGGATAAATCTACTAAGCAAATCGATTAGGCAATCGATTATGTAAAAGGGTTTGATGAAATGTGTAGTCTGTAATTAAACAATCGATTAGGCAATCGACTGCACAAATCATTGATAAAATTTGTGCAAGTCAGAGGCAAGCCTTTTAGCACGCTAATCGATTGGCAGATCGATTGTTCAAATCACAAAGACTAAAACTGATTAGGATACATCGATTGACACATCGATTGTGCAAGTCACAGGGCCAAGCCATTTTAACGCTAATCGATTGGACCAATCGATTTTGTAAGTAAGATTTCATAAGGAACATGGTATGTGACAAACACATCGATTGGACAATCCATTGTAAAAAAATTCAATTGAAACAAGTTTGGTATCAATCGATTAGGCAATCGATTGAAATGAACAACTGGTAAAATCACTCTTTCCCAGGAAACCATAACACTAATCGATTGGACAATTGATTTACTTGAAATAAGCTAAATCCCTGTTTTAAACCAAATCGATTGGCAAATCGATTGACACAAAAATTTGAGTTACAGGGAACACTCAGTATATTATGTGTTAATGAATCTTTATGTGACTTAATGAATCGACTGAGTAATCGATTGTTTTGATTCTTCATTGTTGGAACAAACACCTTAAATCGATTATGCAATCGATTCAAATATAAACTACACATAATCTTTCTGAAAAGTGTATTAAATAATCGATTAGGTATCGATTAGTTTATGTAGTTTCAAGATTCAAGAAAAACAAGACTTGCGACAATCGATTGGGAAATCGATTGAGCCTGTTTTATTACATTAATGAATCGATTGGGAAAATCGATTTATATGTTGTTTTTTCAGAAACTATATAAACTGGATTTCAATCACTTTCTCAAAAATAATACTTTATAACCCTTAAACAATTTTCTCTCACATTTGAATAACCTTTGATATTGCTTTTTCAGACCCAGAACAACGATTATTCATAATCAATAGAGAGCTGAAAAGAGACCTCTTAAGAGAAAAAGAGAATGATCTCACAACACTCAAATGACAAACAACTTCTTGTGAGATTCATTGCAAGTGATGAAACAAATCTGTATATCTTTTTTATTTTCTGCAACAAAGATTTTGTAAAGAAAGAACTGATAAAAATCCAGTAGTGAAACTGGTAGTTATCTTCATTGTTGAGAGGGCTCATCAAGAAGAAGCTTTATTGTGATCTTGGAAGAGTTTGTAGAGAAACTCTGGGATACAGTGGTTGCCAAATAGAAATAGAGAGAGAGTTTTTAAGATTGATAGGCGCGGAGCGCTGAAACATCTGTAAAACACTCTAAAAGATTCTATGAAAGGCCGAAATCGTTTAATTTCGGACTGGACGTAGGTCGTCAGATAGACGGCTGAACCAGTATAAAAATCGTGGTGCACTACTCTCTATCCCTTACTCTTTATTTCCATCTTGCATTGTATGATTGTATGATTGTATGATTAATCTTGATTCCATGCTTGTATCTTGATTAATTTATTTGTAGAACAATTACTGTATATGTTGAACTAGTAATTAGTCAATACATGTAAGTGTGAACCTTCGCTTAGAAACAATTCCTTGGGACAGTGATTGATCATTAGTTAAATAAAAGTGTTCTTTTGTTAAATTGATTATCAATC
>PGTU02010546.1:0-15456 GCA_002896215.2 Cicer echinospermum | reverse complement strand
TGACAAGACCCTTTTCACAAAAACTACTGGAAATGATATCTTGCTTGTCCAAGTATATGTTGATGACATAATATTTGGATCTACAAATAATAAACTGTGCAAAGAATTTGAAAATTTGATGAAAGGTAAATTTGAAATGTCAATGATGGGTGAACTGTCATATTTCTTGGGATTTCAAATTAACCAAAGCAAGCAAGGCATTTTCATTAGTCAATCTAAATATTGTTCTGATTTGATAAAGAAATTTAACTTTGAAAATCTTAAGTCCATTTATACACCCATGAGTCAAGGAAATTTCTTAGACCGAGATGAGAAAGGTAAATCTGTAGATGTTACTAGATTTCGTGGTATGATTGGATCTCTGCTCTACCTTACAGCAAGCCGACCAGACATCATGTTCAGTGTTTGTATGTGTGCACATGTTCATCAATCAAAGGAATCTACTTCAGTGCCAGTTCAAGAGAATCTTCAGATACTGGTAGGAACTAAAAGTCTTGGATTGTGTATCAAAAAGATCAACACATGTACATTGATTGGTTACTCAGATTCAGACTTTGCCGGTTGTAAAACTCGACAGGAAAAGTACCTCAGGAACTTGTCATCTGCTTGGAAATTCTCTAGTGTCTTGGTTCAGTAAGAAGCAAACAAGCATTGCGTTATCTACTACTGAAGCTGAAATATATTGCAGCTTGGGAGCTGTTGTGCTCAGATTCTGTGGATGAAACAACATTTATTGGACTTTGGTGTTGATTTGGGAACAGTACCTATCATGTGTGATAACACAAGTGCAATAAGTATAACCAAGAATCCAGTAATGCACTCCAGGACCAAACACATTGAAGTAAGACATCACTTTATAAGGGATCACTTTCAAAATGGAATTATTAAGCTTGAGTATGTTAACACTGCGGAACAAATAGCTGACATCTTCACAAAAGCTTTGCCAAGAGAAAGTTTTTTGCATATAAGGATGAAACTAGGGATCATTGATCCTAGTGAAGTATGATTTGTTTTGATTCTGGTATTTTTCAGTAATGTTTTCCAGTTAAATCGATTTGGAAATCGATTACCTGCATGGTAAATGGTTTATAAATCGATTTGGGAATCGATTACTTTGGCCCAGACTTCAAATTTCAGAAAAATGTTTTTTAACTTTCCCGAGCGTCGATTTGGAAATCGACTAGTTCAGTATTCAACATTAAGACAATCGATTTGGACATCGATTAAGTAAAACTGGAACTCGATTTGAACATCGATTTAAAATATGACCGTTATGATTTTTTTTCTAGCCGTTGAACACCATCATTACTGAATCGATTGAGGATTCCCAGCAACGGTAACCTAATCGATTTGGAAATCGATTTACAAGGTTAAGAGTATAAGTAGGAACAGTTCCAAATCGATTTCTTGCATTGTATTTTCCAGACTTTCACTGATTTTTTTTTTGTCTGCTTCATTCTTCTGTCTCTGCATCTGTTAGTACATTCAATCTACTTTCTACCTACATTGAATCTACATCAAGCTACGAGTATGCACGTGTGAAACAAACCCAGGATCGTACTCCTTCACCTTCATCTTCTTCTACAAGTGAAACACCTTCACCCCCACCCACTCTAACAAAGAGAGTACCAATACCCACTCATAAAATTCTTGCCAAAGACAAGGGCAAGGACTCCTGCACCCATCCAAGAGAAGACTAAGAACGTAAGGAACCCCCAACAGAAAAACTCATGGCTGATGCCATGAAAGTAATTTCTCAAAAGAGGACGAAGAAGCCTATATCTTCACCCCCTCCCCAAGAAAGTCCTCACACCAAAGGAAAAGGAGGCACAATCCTCTATACCAACAGACTTTGTAAAGAGAAAAATCCATGAGGCGAGAACTATGGATTTTGCATACTTGATAATGTTGATTTCACGTTTCAGAATCATCTCAGATTTCATGGACTTGAGAGCTTTCTTTCATCTACACTTGATAGTTACCCAAGGCTGATAAGGGAATTTTACAATACTTTCAAGTTGACTGAAGAAGGGTTTACTGCTCAAGTTAAAGGAAAAAGGATTGCTATGTCCTTTGATGATTTCTCTACCTTGTCAGGATTGCCATTTTACGGCAAGTCTATCGATGGCAGCTCGGAACCTGATACGGCTGACGAAGGTTGGGAAGAATCTATGGACAGGCATACAGCAGTAAAGGACCTGATGATCGATGGGTTTGTTAAATCTATTTCATTGCCATTGGTCAAATGAAGGTACAACATAGGATGTTGATGTACACACTTACTCGTATGCTTGTACCAAAATCAGGAAACCATGCAGTAGTCCAGAAGTTGGACATACTACTGTTATGGGCTTATCTAAAGAGCTAAGGATGAGTTGGACTTGGATTGTGCTAAGGCACATGCTGGAAGCTTATCAGAGCAAGCTTATGTTACCTTATCCACAGCTGATCACAAAGATTCTTAAACATTTCAAGGTTTCGTTTGGAAATGAAGAATCTGCAAAAACTACTCTGATATTTGGAGAATCAATTATGAATCAGATGCAATTGAAGAGGTTACACGGAATATGGATAAGACCTCAAGCTGCTGTTGAACCAGCACAGCCTAAGCCACAACCTCAGCCTCAACCTGCAACTGCACCAGCCACTCCTGATTTTGTTGCCAAAAATAATGGAATTCATTGAAGCTCAAATGGCACACAATGCCAAGATGCTAGAATCACAGTCCAGATTGGAAGAAAGTTTAAGGACTCTGCAGGCATCCTTGAAGTCGGTTGTTCAGGATGTGGACGCGATTCAAGCACACTTAGCATCAAGCTGTCGTTTGAAGACATCGCAGACATCGAGCGTCAAGCAGCAGAAGAACCTAACCCGGATTCCCTAGATCACCCTGAGACTCACGTTGAGGAGACACCTGCTGAGGGTAATACAGCGGTCTCAACCTCTCCCGTAGATAATAGTGAGGACCAGCCTAAACTAGGAGATTAGGAGTTTTAGGATCTGTGTTGTCTTTGCTATGACTTTGTTGTACTCATTTGATCTCTACTGAATTTAAACATTTATTCCATTTTCTATCTGAATTCATTTATCTTAATCATTTGATATGCTCATTAACTGCTATGATTGTCTTTGATCTGATACACATGATTTCATTGCTCTGATATACAATGTTATATGATTTCAACCCCAATGCTTATGTTCTTTAACATAGGGGAGGAATTGTTTTCTGCCTTTTTGCCTTAACTGACAAAGGGGGAGAAAAATTATAACTTGATAATGCTTGTTGTTGCATTGTTTTTAAACTCTGATGATTTTGCTCTGATACTTAATAATATAATAATACTCTGATTTTGATAATAGCATTTGTACTGTTATGCACTGATCTGATACACTGTTTTATGATCCAATAATGGTACATATATGTTGCTATGAAATGTTGTTAATGTTATGTCTTGAAATGCTCAAGTTAAAATTGTATGATTGTCACTTATGCAAAAAGGGGGAGATTGTTGGACTTTAGTCCTCTTAATCCTAGTTTTGACATAATTAACAAACATACAATGTTCATACATCATATGATAAATCTAACATTTCAATTGAGCAAGATTTCAAGAAAAACAATCCAATCCTACACACTTGAAACAAATTGCTTGAACACAAGAAATCAACAAAAGTTGAATTTTGACTGAGTAAATCGATTGGGAAATCGATTTCATAACAAGGGTGTAAGGAAACATAACTGTTTGTGATTGTATAATCGATTGGGCAATCGACTGACACAATTAGAAATGAAAACTGCATAAGTCAGTGGCACCCTGTTTTACAGGCTAATCGATTGTACACTTCACAAAGTAAACCTGATTGAAACAAATCGATTGGGAAATCAATTGTACAAGTCACATTGACACTCCAGTTTTGAGGGTAATCGATTGGCAAATCGATTGCTTAAGTACTATTTGCAAAATAACTTCACCTGTGACAAACACAATCGATTGGACAATCTATTATGTAAATTTCAATCATGTTAAGTTTGGTTCAATCGATTGGGAAATCGATTGAACTAAACGCCAGGTAAGAACTTTTCAGGCAAATACATACAAATCGATTGCACGTCGATTAACATCAAAATAGCTGAGTCACTGTCTTGAACACAATCGATTGCAAATCGATTGAAAGAACTTTTTGAAATCACAGTGAACTCTGAGCTTGTGGCCAAATCGATTCTGAGTATTTGTTTAATCGATTATGAGACTTAATAAATCGATTACGAAATCGATTGGGTGTGATTTTTACTTTGAACATAACACCTGCAATCGATTACGAAATCGATGCATATAAAGTCTTAACATAACACTGAAAAGAGTTTGTTTAAAGAATCGATTGGTAAATCGATTGGCTTATGTAGTTTCAAGATTCAAGAAAAACAAGACACGCGATAATCGATTGGCAAATCGATTAGACCTGTTTTATAAATTTAAGCAATCGATTGGCAAATCGATTTATTAGATGTTTTTAGAAACTATATAAACTGTTTTTCAATCATTCTCTCAATAAAATCTGATAAACACACTTTGAATATTCTTGATATACAAAAGAACTCTCAATAACACTTTGTTAATATACTGAGATTGCTTTTTTCAGATCACAGCCAAAAAGATTATCAATAATCAATGAAAGAGCTGGAAAAGTAATCTTGAGAGAAAAGACAATGTTCTCATGAACAATTCTTGAATATCCAGATTCGTGAGAAGTCACATTGATCAAGATTGAAGACTTCTTTTTGTTCTTCTTTTATTCAGTTTGTAATAATATTTTTGAAAAGAAACTAAAGCGAGAAAAGCCAGCTTGAAACTGATGACTACCTTCTTGGGTGAGAGAGCTCAACAAGAAGGAGTCGTACTTTGATTATGTGTTAGACTGCTGAGTGTCTACAAGGATCAGAGGGTGATCAATAGGAAAGAGAGATCATTAGAGATAGATAGGTTTCGGGGATGAAACTGGACAGTCTGTAATTGATTCTTTCTATTGGAGAAGAAAATCTGAAATCCGATTGGATTGTCAGGACTGGATGTAGGTTGTCTCGTTGACAACTGAACCAGGATAAATTCTTGGTGCAATCTTCTCTAACCCTTAACTCCTTTAATTTTCTATCTTGCAATATTTGTATGTGTGATTAATATTAGATGCATGTTAAACATATTCTGTGTTAGGTAATATTGTTTAAACTGGAAAGTTGACTCGCATGCATACTGGTTAATCTCTTATCCATCTACTCGTAATTGCTAATCTTGTATGCCGCAATTTAATTCCGCTGTGTGTATGAAATTGATTTAATTTCTTAAAGAACTGATACATTCCGATTATTTTCGAGGTCATAATAATCAATCTTGTGGATACAATATGTTTATTTGTGTCATTGGATTAACAATTAGGTCATTTTCGTCCTCCTTTGGCTTATTCTTGTCCAATTATGGCTTTTAAACAATCTTGTGCATCCAATAAGGGTATTTGTGTCGTTGGATTAACATTTAGATCATTTTGGACATCCCTATGTTTATTCTAGTCCGATTAAGTTATTTAACCAATCTTGTGCATCCAAAAGATCATTTATGTCATTGGATTAACATTTAGGTCATTTTTCATCCTCCCTAGATTTTATCTCGTCCAATTAGGGTTTCTAACCAATCCTGTGCATCCAATAGGTGTGTTTGTGTCATTGGATGAACATTTATGTCATTTTCGTCCTCCCTATGCTTATTTTTGTCCAATTAGGGGTTTTAACAAGTCTTGTGCATCCAATAAGTACATTTGTGTCATTGGATTAACATTTAGGTCATTTTCGTCCTCCCTAGGTTTATTCTTGTCCAATTAGGATTTTTAAGCTATCTTGTGCATCCAATAAGTTCATTTGTGTCATTGGATTAGCATTTATGTCATTTTAGTCGTCCCTAGGCTTATTCCTGTCAAATTAGAGTTTTTAACCAATCTTGTGCATCCAATATATGTGTTTGTGTCATTGGATGAAACATTTAGTTCTTTTTCGACATCCCTAGGCTTATTCTTTGTCCAATTAGGGTTTTTTGTGCATCCAAATATTGTGTCATTGGATGAATATTTAGGTCATTTTCGTCCTTCATTATTGTGTCATTGGGTGCACCATGTGCATCCAGGTCATTTTGTTCATTGGATTACTTAGGCTCATTCTTGTCCTATTAGGTCCAATTAGGGTTTTTTAACAAATCTTGTGCATCCAATAAATGCATTTGTGTCATTAGATGAACATTTAGGTCATTTTCGTCCTCCCTAGGTTTATTCTTAGTCAATTAGGGTTTTTAACCAATCGTGTGCATCCAATAAGGTTCATTTGTGTCATTGGATTAACATTTTATGGTCATTTTCGTCCTCCTAGGCTTATTCTTGTCCAATTAGGGTTTTTAACCAATCTTGTGCATCCAATAGGTGTGTTTGTGTCATTGGATGAACATTTAGGTCATTTTCATCCTCCCTAGGTTTATTCTAGTCCAATTAGGTTTTTTAAACAATCTTGTGCGTCAAATATGTGTGTTTGTGTCATTGGATGAATATTTAGGTCATTTTTGATCCTCCCTAGACTTATTCTTGTCCAATTAGGGTTTTTAAAAAATCTTGTGCATCCAATAGCTTTGTTTGTTCCATTGGATAAACATTTAGGTCATTTTGTCCTCCCTAGGCTTAATCTTGTCCAATTAGGATTTTGAAACAATTTGTGCATCTAATAGGTGTGTTTGTGTAATTGGATGAACATTTAGGTCATTTTCGACCTCCCTAGGTTTATTCTAGTTCAATTAGGGTTTTTAACCAATCTTGTGCATCCAATAGGTGTGTTTCGGTCATTGGATGAACATTAAGGTCATTTTCATTCTCCTTAGGCTTATTCTCGTCCAATTAGGGGTTTTAACCATTCTTGTGCATCCAATAAGTTCATTTGTGTTATTGGATGAACATTTAGGTCATTTTCGTCCTCCTTAGGTTTATTCTAGTCCAATTAAGTTTTTTAACCAATCTTGTGCAGCCTATAGGTGTGTTTGTGTCATTGGATGTACTTTTAGCTCATTTTTGTCCTCTCGAGGCTTATTCTAGTCCAATTAGAGGTTCTAACCAATCTTGTGGATTCAATAAGTTTATTTGTATCATTGGATTAACATTTAGGTCATTTTCGTCCTCCCTAGGCTTATTCTTGTCCAACTAGGGTTTTTAACCAATCTTGTGCATCCAATAAGTTCATGTGTGACATTTGATGAACATTTATGTCATTTTCGTCCTCCCTAGGTTAATTCTAGTCCAATTAGGGTTTTTAACCAATCGTGTGCAATATGTGTGTTTGTGTCATTGGATGGACATGGGGTTTTTTCCGTCTCCATTGGCTTATTCTTGTCCATTACGATTTTTAACCAATCTTGTGGCATCCAATAGGCGTGTTTGTGTCGTTGGATGAAACATTTAAGTCAATTTTTCGTCTTCCCTAGGTTTATTCTTGTCCAATTTAGGAGTTTTTAACCATCTTGTGCATCAATGGTGTTTTTTGTGTCATTGGGATGAACATTTAGGTCAATTTTCGTCCTCACCCTTCGGCATATTCTTGTCCTAATTAGGGTTTTTAACCAAATCTTGTGCGTCTCAATAAGGTGTGTTGGTGTCATTTAGATGAACATCGTGGGTCATTTTTTAGTCCTCGCTAGGTTTATTCTATTCAACATTGTCTTAATACAATCTTGTTGCATCACAATGGTGGTGTTTTTGTCCATTGGAAGCGAACATTTAGGATCATTTCTTCCTCCCTAGACTTATTTCTTGTCCAATTAGAGTTATTAATCCATCTTGTGCATCCAATAAGTTCATTGTGTCATTGGAAGAAACATTTAGGTCATCTTCATCCCCTTAGGCTTTATTCATGTCATTAAGGGTTTTAACCATCTTGTGCGTCCAAATAGGTTTGTGTTTGTTGTCAATTTGGATGACATTTCGGTCATTTTTCCGTCCTCCCTAGGATTATTTCTTGTTCAACTAGGGTTTTTAACCAATCTTTGCATCCAATAGGTTCAGTTGTGTCATTGGATGAACATTTAGGTCATTTGCGATCTCTCTAAGGTTTAATTTTAGTCCAATTAGGAAGTTTTTAAACTCAATCTTGTGCATCAATAGGTGTGTTTGTGTCAGTTGATGAAAACATTATTAGGTATTTTTCTGTCCTCCTAGACATTAATTCCTTGTCCAAGTTAGGTTTTTAACAAATCTTTGTGCGTCCATAGTTTGATTTGTATCCATTTGGATAAACATTTTAAGGTCATTTTGCCATACCTTAGGCTATACTTCCTATAATAGGATTTTTGAAAGCCAATTTGTGCATCTACCAATAAGTGTGTTTGTGTAATTGGATGAACATTTAGGTTCTTTTCGACCTCCCTAGGTTATTGTAGTTCAATAGGGTTTTAACAATCTTGTTCATCCAATAGATGTGTTTCGGTCATTGGATGAACATTAAGGTCATTATTCTCCTTTAGGCTTATTCCGTCCAATTAGGGGTTTTAACCAATCTGTGCATCCAATAAGGTTATTTTGTTATTGGATGAACATTTAGGTCATTTTCGTCCAATTATTATAGTCCATTAGAGTTTTTTTTTAACCAATCTTGTTGTCACGCTACTACTGTGTTTGTGTCATTGGATGTATTTTAGGTCATTTTTGTCCTCTCGGAAGGCTTATTCTAGTCCAATTAGGAGTTTTTAAACCAATCTTGTGGATTACATAATGTATTTGTATCATTGGATAACATTTAGTCATTTTCGTCTCTAGGCTTATTCTTGTCCAACTAGGGTTTTTAACAAATCTTGGTGCATCCAATAAGTTCATTGTGCATTATTGATGAACGATTTATGTCATTTTCGTCTCCCTAGTTAATTCTAGTCCAATTAGGTTTTTACAATCAATCGTGTGCATCCAATTGTGAATAGTTTGTGTTCATTGATGGAATTGGGGTTAATTTTTCGTCCCTCGTTGGCTTATTCTTGTCCAATTAGGATTTTAAAACCAATCTTGTGCATCAATAGCGTGTTTGTGTCATTAGATGAACATTTGGTCATTTTTGTCCTCGCTAGTTTATTCTATTCAAATTAAGTTTTTAATCAATCTTGTGCATCCAATAGCTGTGTTTTGTGTCATTGGATGAACATTTAGGTCATTGTTTCGTCCTCCCTATACTTTATATCCTTGTCCAATTAGGGTTTTTAACCAGTCTTGTGCGCCAATAAGTTTAGTTTGTGTCATTGGATAACATTTAGGTCAATTTTCGTCTCCCTTAGGCTTATTCTTGTCTAATTAGGGTTTTTTAACAAATCTTGTGCATCCAATAAGTTCATTTTGTGTCATTGGATGAACATTTAGGTCATTTTCCGTCCTCCTAGGTTTATTCTAGCCGATTAGGTTTTTTAACCAATCGTGGTGCATCCAAATGGTGTGTTTGGTGTCGTTGGATGAACATTTTGGTCATTTCGTCCTTCCCGTAGGCTTAATTTGCTGTCAATAGGGTTTATAAACGCAATCCTGGCAGTCCAATAAGTTCATTTGTTCAGGAATCCTTTAGGGTCATTGGTCTTGTATTCTTGTTCCAATTAGGATTTTTAAACGCAGATCTTTGTGCATCCAATAGGTGTGTTTGTGTCGTTGGAAGAACATATAGGTCATTTTAGTCTTCCCTAGGTATTCTTGTCCATATTAGGTTTTTAACTATCAAATATTGTGCATCTCAAATATTCTTTGTGTCTTGGATTCGAACATTTAGGGTATTATTTCGATCCTCACTTAGGGCTCATTAGTCTTGTCCTATTAGAGGTTTTTAACCAATCTTGTGATCCAATAGAGTGTGCATTTGTGTCATTGATAATTTGGTCATTTTTGTCCTCACCAGTTTATCCTATTCCAAATATGGTTTTTAACCAATCGTGTCATTCCATGTGTGTTTTGTGTCATTGGATGAACATTAAGGTAATTTTCATCCTCCTAGTGCTTATTCTGATCCAATTATTAGGGTTTTTTTAAAACAATCTTGTGCGTCAATAAGGTTTGTTGTGTGACATTGGATGAAATTGTAGGTCATTTTGTCCGTTCCGCTTAGGTATATTCTATGTCCAATTTAGTTTTAATCAAATCTGTGCCATCAATACGTCTGGTTTCTGTTCATTTGGATAACATTTAAGGTGTCCATTTTGTCATCTCCCTAGGCTTATATCTTGTCCAATTAGGAGTTTGAACCAATTTTGTGGCATCTCAATAGGTTGCTTTTGTGTATATGAATGAACATTTAGTGTCTTTTTCGCCTCCCCTAGTCTATTCTAGTCCTTAGGGTTTTTTAACCATCTTGTGCATCCATAGGTGTGTTTTCGGTACATTGGAATGAACATTTTACAGGTCATTTGTGTCATCCTCCGATAGGTTTATTCTCGTCCAATTAGGGTTTACCCATTCTTGTGGCAACCAATAAGTTATTTGTAATCATTGTGATGTAACATTAAGTCATTTTTCGTTCCTCCTAGATCTATCTGTCATATTTAAGGTTTTTTAACCAATCTTGTGCAACCTTATAGTTCATTTGTGTCATTGCATGTACTTTTAGCATCATTTATTGTCTCTCTTCGGGCTTTATTCTAGTCCAAATTCAGGGTTTTAACGCAATTCTTGTGATCTCAGATTAGCGTTTGTGTCATAGATTCAACTCTTAGGTCATTTTCGTCCTCACCTAGGACTTCATTTTAGTCCAACTAGCTTTTTTAACGCAAATCTTGTGCATAATAAAGTCAATGTGTACACTTTGATGAACATATTAGGTCATTTTCGATCTCTCCTAGGTTCAATTCTGTCCAATTAGGGTTATTTAACCAAGTCGTGTGCATCCAATATGATGTGTTTGTTCTCATTGGATGGACCATTGAGGTCATTTTCGTCCTCCTTGGCTTTATCTTGTCCCAATTAGGATTTTAAACCGATCTTGTACATACTAATCAAGGGTGTTGGTGTCTTGGATGAACTTTAGTCATTTCGTACTTCCCAGGTTAATCTACGTCCAATTAGGTTATATACAATTTTGGCTCAATAAGTTCATTGTGTCATTGGATGAAATTTAGTCATTTTCGTCATCCCATGGCTATTTTTCTTTCTAATGCCATGTTTGTATCTTTAACTAATCTATGATGCCCATAGGTGTGTTTTGTGCATTGGAATGAAACAATTGAGGTCATTTTGTCCTCGCTAAAGGCTTATTCTGATCCAATATTAGGATTATTACAATCTTGTGGCATCAAAGGTAGTTTTTGTCATGGGATAACATTTAAGGTCATTTTCCTCCTCCCTTGATTATTACTTCGTCCATTAGTTTTTAACCAATCTTTGTGATCCAATAGAGTTATTTGTGTCCATGGAATGAACTATTAGGTCATTTTTCAGTCCCTTAGGCATTATTTATCGCAATTATGGGTTTTAAAACTCAATCCTGTGCGTCCATATAGGTATTTCTTTGGCATTGATAACATTTGGTCATTTTTGTCCTCACGTAAGGATTATTTCTTGTTACCAATTGGGGTTTTTAACAAATCTTGTGACATTCCAATTAGGTTTTTGTGTATTTCATGTTTGTCCTGGTCTTATTTGTCAATAAGGTTTTAAACAGTCTGTAGTAATAGTCATTTTGTCATCGAGTACTACCTTCTCCAGCTTCTTTATTCCTGTCCATTAGGTTTTTTAAAACTAATCTTGTGCGATCAATAGAGTGTGTTTTGTGGTCCTTTGGATAAATATTTTGGTCATTTTTGTGCCTCCTCAGGTTATTCTTGTCCAATTAGGTGTTTTTAAACCAATCTTGGTGGCATTCCAATAGCTGTGGTTTTTATTGGATAAACATTAGGTCATTTTCGTCCTCCATGATGCTTATTCTAGTCCAATTAGGATTTTTGAAACAATCTTGTGCATCTAATAAGATGGCATGTTTTGTAATTGGGATACATTTAGGTGTCTTTCACTCTCCCTAGTTTATTGCTACGTCAATATTAGGGTTTTAACACATCTTGGTGCATCCAATAGATGTGTTTCAGGTCATTGGATGAACATTTAGGTCATTTCGTCATCACCTTAGGACTTATTCGTCCATTAGGGTTTAAACCCAGTCTGGTGCATCAATAAGTTACATCTTGGCTTGGATGAACATTGTAGGTCATTTCGTCCACTCCTAGTTATTAGTCATTAAGGTTTTTAACCAATCTTGTGACCTTATAGTGTGTTTTGTCAATGGATTACATTTTAGGTCATTTTCGCCTCACCTCATCGGCGTCTTCTAGTCCAATTAGTTGTTTTCAACCAAATCTTGGTGTGCATTCCAATAGTTTAATTTGTTGTCATTGGATTAACATTTATGGTCATTTTCGTGCTCACCTGTAGGCTTATTCCTTGTCCAACTAGGGGTTTTAACAAATCTTGTGGCATCCAAAAGTTCATGTTGTGTCATTGGATGAACCATTTTGTCATTTTTCCTCCCTAGGCCTTAATTCTAGTCACAATTAAGGTTTTTACAACCAATCGTGTGCATCCAATAAAGTTGTTTGTGTCATTTGGATTACAATGTAGGGTACATTTTTCGTCCCTCTGTAAGGCTTATTTTGTCCAATTATGGTTTTTTAAACACCAATTTTGCTTTCCAATAGGTGTGTTTGTGTCATTATTGACAATTGGAAATTTAGTGTCATATTTCGTCCTCGGCTAGGCTATATCTGTCAAATTATGATTTTTAATACAATCTTGTGCATTCCATATAGTGTTTGTTGACCATTGAAGATGAACATTTAGTGTCATTATCGTCCTCCCTATTTAATTCTTAGTCCATATAGGTTTTTAACCAGATCTTGTGCGATCCAATAGTGTTAATCGTTGTGTCATTAATAGATATCATTTAGGTATTTTTTCGTCCCCCTAGGCTTATTCTAGTCTAATTAGGTAATTTACATAGATGTAACATAGCTTGTCCCGACTATTCTTGTCCTAGGTTACCAGTAATGTTGCATACAAATTTGTAGATCATTCAATTACATTTAGGTCATTTTCCGTCCTCCTAGCGTTTATATCTACTGTCCAATTACGGTTTTAAACAATCGTTGTGACATGCCAATAGGTGTGGTTTGTGTCGATTGGATGAACATTTATGGATCATTTTGTCCCCCTAACTTATTCTATGTCCAATGCGGTTTTATAACCAATCTTGCATACCAATAAAGTATTTGTCATTATTCATCGGTCATCGTCCTCATTGGCTTATTCTTACCATTAGGATTTTTATACCATCTCTTGTGCATCCATAGGTGTTTTTGTCGTTGGATTGAACATTTAGGTCATCTTTTGTCTTCCCTATGGTTTATTCTTGTCCAATTAGGGTTTTTTAACCAATCTTGTGCATCAAATAGGTGTGTTTGTTTGTCATTGGATGAACATTTAGGTCATATTTCGTCCTACGCTTGGGCATATTCTGTCCTATTAGGTGGTTTTTTAAACCATCTTGTCGCGTCCAATAGTGTGTGTTTGTGTCATTAGATAACATGTATGGTCAATTTTTGTCCTCGCTACGTTTATATCTATTATCAAAATTAATGGTTTCTACAATCATCTGTGCATCAATAGTGTGTTTGTGTCATTGGAGAACATTTAGGTCATTTATCGTCCTCACCCTAAGGACTATTCTGTCCAATAGCGGTTTTAACATAATCTTGTGCACAATAAGATTATATTGTGTCATTGGATGAAAATTTAGGTTTTGCTCAAGTTTTCTGTCCCCCTAGGTCTTAATCTTAGTCCAATTGGGTTTTCCTATTGGCATCCAATAGTGTGCATTTGTGTCATTGGAATGAACATTAGGTCATTTTCGTCTCTCCCTTAGGATAATTATCTAGCTCGCTAATTAGGGTTTTTTAACAAATCTGTTCATCCAGAAGTGGTGTGTTGTGTCATTAGATGGACATTTAGGTCATTTTGTTCCTCGCTAGTAATTCTTGTCCAAAATCTAGAGTTTTTAACGCATCTTGTGCATCTAATAGGTGTGATTTGTGTCATTGATAACATTTAGCAATTTTCGTCCTCCCTATGACTTATCTTTGTCAATAGAGTGTTTAATCAATCTTGTGGATCCAATAGCAGTGTTGTGTAGTTGGATAAATTTAGGTATTTTGCCTCTTCCTCACAGGTTTATTCTATGTCCAATTAGCGTTTTTAAACCAAAGTCTTGTGCATCCAATAGGTGTGTTTGTGTCATATTGGATTGGAACATTTAGGTCAATTTTCGTCTCCCTTGCTTATTCTGTCCAAGTCTGGGTTTTTAACAACTTGCGTCATGAAAGGGATTCTTGTGCATTGGATAACATTTAGGTCATATTTCGTTGCTCCCTAAGATTTATTTAACGTCCATTAGGTGTTTAATCGCTCTTGTGCATCCAAATAGGTGTGTTTATCAATAGTACTTGTGGTCATTATAAAAGACATTTATAGGTCATTTTCAGTCCCGTAATCCACTAGGTTATATTCTGTCCAATTAGGTTTTAACAAATCTTCTTGCATCAATAGGTGTGGTTTGTGTCCATTGGATGAACATTTAGGTCATTTTTTCCTACCCGTTGGCTATAATTCTAGTCCAATTAGAGGTTTTTAACCACATGTTTGTGCATCCAATAAGTTTTTTTCTGTAATTGGATTAACATTTAGGGTGTTTTCTTCGTTCTCGCTGTGTGCTTATTGCTGTGTCCAATTAGGTTTTAAACAAATCTTGTGCTCCAATAGATGTTTTGTGTCCGTTGGATGAGACATTGTACTTCCTAGGTCATTTTTCCATTAGTACCAATGATGTGTCTACTAGTTGTCCTTGGACAATGGTTACATTGGTCATTTTCGTCCTCCTAAGGCTTAATCATTGTCCAATTAGATTTTAATCAATCTTGTATGCATCCAATATCTGTTTGGTGCATTGGTGACATTTAGGTTTCATTTTCGTACTCCCTAACTTATTCTAGTCAAATCTAGAGTTTTATAACTCAATTCTTGTGCATCCAATATTTATGTTCATTTGTGATGACTATTTTTCGTCAGTATCTGTCATAGGTTTTCCATTTGTGCAATCAAGCATTTGTCATAATAACATTTGGATCTTTTCCCTCCTAGGCTTATTCTGTCCAATTAGGTTTAAAAACCAAACAGATCTTGTGCATCCAATAGAAGTTGTTTTGTGTATATTTGGAGAACATTGTAGTCATTTGTCACGTCCTCAACTCGCTTAAATTCTTGTCAATTAGGGTTTTTTAACCAATCTGTGATCCAATGTGTTATTTGTGTCTTTGATGAAATTATTAGGTCAATTTTGGTCATCCCTAGGTTATCTCTATACCAATTAGGGTTTTA
>PGTU02010544.1:0-10465 GCA_002896215.2 Cicer echinospermum | reverse complement strand
GTCTTTCTAATTTCTAGAATTTAACCTTAGAGGGTATTAAAAGCCTCCGGATTACGCATCCTATATCAGAGTTTATGATGATGATTAAACAGTTCATTGAAAAGAGTTACTGTGAAGATATGTTTATATTAATATTCAAATGGTCATGTTACTACCATGAATAATCTAAAAGAGATCACAAATGCCTTTCCTTTGTAAACAATTAAATAGTTCAGTGATAACCTGAGTGGAACTTGCAGTTGCACTATTCGGAGTCGATGTCAAAAGTGTCTTATTCAGGTTTGTCATAGGAGAAGAAGGGCTATTGTTTGTCTCCCATTGCAACCATGGTAATGTAATCCCATCCATCAAAACAGGAAGAGGTCTAGGCATTGGTGGACTAGTAAATGTTTCTGGTTTTATCAGTCCTCCAATCGATGAGCTTGTGTCACTCCTTTCTCCATCAAGTGACGAAATATCTGTATCTTCAACATTTGAAATAAAATCCTCAATATATCTCTCAGCCTCCTCAGTCAATCGCATAGACATTCTGTTTCTGTCATGACTTTTCTAGAAGACAAAAAATAATGCATAAGCTTTTCCTTTACCTTCACAATGAAAGACAAAAATGGTTTTATTCAAATTTCAAGGAAACTATTGTCCAAATACTGAACACAATAGAGGTATGCACCTTCCTGCCTCTTGGAGGTTCTGGTATAGAATTGGTCTTTGTAGCAGGAATCAATTCTTTAACCATCTTGGAAAGTTCTCTGCCTCGCTGCTCCTCAAATACAATTTCAGCTAATAAATCTTGTTTTCGTTTCTCTGACTGTAATTTTAAACAATAATAAACAAATGGTTTAATTGGGCTAGCTGTGGCTATACTCATAAACACCAGAGAAAAAAAATCAACTACAGGAGGAGGTATATTAGAACACTATGCAGTTAGCAATCACTATCTCACTAACTACATAAGGATTCACTCTACTCAACTAAAAACAAAACAAAATGCAAATGTTAAAACATGAAGGAGACCAATATATTTTATAAAAAAATTATTAACTTCTATACCTACCTGTTCCAATTTCAGATTCATAGCTCCGTTGACTGAAGAAACACTCTGCAATAGCATTAGAATTATCAGACTTAAGCTATTCCGACCACCTGGGCAGTAAAGTGGAGGCCCTTGATTTTCACCGCCGCCTTAAACCAAGTGAAAGTTCGTTAGAAGTAGGAAACTTTTCGGTGCACAAGACTTAGGGTGCATTATTGTGTGCTCAGCATGAATGATGAAAGGAAAACATAAAAAACAAGCAAATTACATAATTAAAACTAGTTCACATTTCACATACTAGTCGTTTCCATTTGCCTCAAATCTTTCCGCACTGCTTTGTGCAATCCATTAGCCATGTCAGTGAGTCCAACCTGAAGATTTTAAAAACAAGAAGATTAGAAGGTGAAAATCATAAAAATTCAGACACTACTTGCCACAACTGTAATTCACCAACCTTCTTCTGCACATGAACTGCTCACAGTTTCTCACTTCACTTTTTTTTAAGTAAGCACCTGCTCCGTTCATCGTCAGTTAGAACTGAAAGAATGACTCTGAAAATTCATAGTCACAATCACAGGTTAACTAAAATACAATGTGCGTATAAAATGAGAATACTTTAACTAGACAGCAAAGAAGATCAAATCCATTATCCATATTCATAAGGATATGTTGCACTTTCACCTCTATCTATGCCCCCCTCCGAAATGGAAATATAAACAAATATGATAGCTGAAAAAGTTGTGTAACTAGTTAAAAATTAAGATCAGTTACATCAATCATGCGGCTACTCTTTTTGCTTATATTTCATTCCAATAAAGTAGTATTTTTTATTATTCCTGTGCATTCTCAACATAAAATATTACTACGTACAAGCTTTCGCAGCGAGACAACAAATATTATTTAACAACGGGATCCAGACAGCTATCATACTTACAGGAGCAGTAACCATCATAATGATCTCAAATCATCTGTGATTAAGGGACTTTCTCAACACTTTGATCTTTGATCAAAAAAGCCAGCTGGATTGTGCATTAGCTTGTTCCCATATCATTATTATTAGATTTGCCCGACTTTAGAATTTTGAGAACGATCCAAGTCACTCTGTATCATTACAAGATACAACATAAATACACTCATACTCTCTTCTGATCACTATTTTTTAAAAACAAATAAAACCATGTCTAAGATCATGGATTACTATATAAGCAAAAGTAAACTACTTTTGAACTCATTTAATGTTATTAATTCTTAACTATTCTCTTCCTTTAATTCAAATTATTTAATGCCAGATAGTGCAGTACTTAACATTAAAAGTGAAATGGGGCGAGTTTTTCTACTTAAAATATTCAAAAATGTCAATTTAGTCAAATTGACAAACTTATGTTTTACATTAAAAACTAGAACAATTAATTCTAACTTAATTGAATTTCTTAATCATCTGTGAAAACAATTTTTTTTTTCTTACTAATAAATAATGAAGGACGGGAGTAGCTATTTTAAAATTGAATGTGCTTAAGGCGAACCATAACAAATTAGTTGGAGGTTCAACACACCCATGTGGGGAGGGTGCATTACATTCTTTCAAAGCTCGAAAATAAAGCTGCCTGGTTGGGATTGATCCAATCCAAGTAATGTCAATGAGTCCTAGTAGCCACCTATATATTCAAAACAAATTGTGTCTTTCTCTCGTTGACAAGATAGAATCAGGTCCAGATCTATTTTCTCAAGAGTAGTAATACCAGCAACCATACTAATATGTACTACTGTGTAAAATTCATGCAATTCCAGAGTCACGTCCTATTGTTGTGTTTAGAAGAGGAGACATATTACCTAAGTGGATGGAAAGACAGTTCTCTCTTTTTTAATCATTACTCCTTAACAAAAATAAAATATTCACTCAATCACCAGGTTCCATAGTCCAAGTAAATGCAGCTTGTCAGTAACCGAATGCGCCCATCCATTAGTTAGTTAGATGCTTTCTTTGTTAATTAGTGCGTTTAATTAGCTTTTCTTCTGTATTGCTTAACTTAATGCAGTGACTAAATCTTATATACTTAACAAACATTATACTATTATTTTTTCTTTATTTCAAATGCATTCTTAAACTTTCTCTTTCTCTAAATCTGATATACACTCTTGCAGGAAACTTCAATGAAAAAAATGATCGTCACATAATAACACAAGACATGTACTAACTTATAAATGCACATTGAAATTCGAATCAATAATCTAATAATATGAAATATTAATTACAAATAATTTAATTTAATATCACCGTACTAACTCCCAATACAAATCTTAAAATAACTAAGCAATAATTATTTGTTTACATATTGGACCAACTTTATCGCGTGCTCCTATTAGGCTACGTGGATACACAATCTTTGTGAAATACATGTCCACATGCGTAAACGTACAATATGTTATTATTTTCAAAATCTTCCATGACATATTGTACAGTCTAGTTGATTAAATGTGTGTGGATAGATGAATGTACAAAATTTCATCTAGAAACTCAGCCATACTCGCATAGGAATTTCTACTGACTCACTAGATTCTATCGTTCGACAAGTCATCGGTTCGACAAATTCTATCGGTTTCAAACCCGTTTGTAATGTGGACTGGTTTGACCGAGATATATACCAGTCAACCAACCAAGTTAAAACAAATAATAAATAAATTAAACAAATACAAAAATTGGACTATGATAATCATAAGTAATACAAATATGAGCATGGGAAATGGTATCTTGGTCCTTCATTATTTCCTGAAAGAAAAAAAACACATAAAAAATATTATCACCACCACTTACTCACAAATTAAAAATAGGAAATATATAAGAAATTAATTAAATATAATTCTTTTTAAGTTATATGTTTAAAATAAAAATAACAAACATGTAAAACTTTATAAGTGAATTTTTAAATCTTATTTTGGAAGAGACTTATTTATATGTGTTAATGTATGTGGATTAAAAAAATTCTTTAATAATATTTATTTATATTTTTCAAGAGAGATTAAAAATATTTACATAATAATTATTTTAACTTCTAATGAGAAAAAAATAAAAAAATATATGACAAGTAAAAGCAATAACTAATATAGATTCTTACAAGTGCGGAGAGTGGCTTGTTGATTTCCTTAGTTATATAATAAAATGATTGACACATATATATGTTTGAGTAGAGCTAGTTATGTTGATTCTTGATAGTTTATTAATAAATTGCAACACTAATATATTAGTTGAGTAGCGAGCTAGTATAAAAGAAGACTGGAGAAAAATCATCCAAAAAGAGGCGAGCAATTTTTTCATTGGAAGCGCCAAAGCCAAAGTTTGTCATTTTCACAAAAAATTTGAAGTACCCACGGTTAATTATGGACACACATATGCAAACATAGGTTGGATATTCCCTATTAAAAGCAACAAATCTTGCATTTAAATAACTTTTTAATCTCTGAATTACTGTGAACACTCATTAAGGGATTTCAATTTTTAATCTCTTTGTTTATAAAGCATCACGAGGATCCAATTTATTTGCTAGATCAATGAATTTCTAATTTTGGTGTTCTTTTTAAAGAAATCAAAATGGTTTCAAAAATTACAAAATAATTAAAAATATTATGATTTCTATTTTTTTTAATTATTATGGACAAAATTGAGTACTACAAAATGTATTAAAATCTTTTAATAAAATTATATTTAATTATACTAAAATCTTTTACTTGTATTTAAATGTATTTGATGATTTTTTATATACTTTTACTTTTATTATTTATTATTATAATATAAGAAAAACCAATTTTGAAAATTCGATTATCAAATAGTTTTTTTAAATTCTCTACTCAAAAACTGTTTTAAAAAACTTTTAATTACTAAATAGATTTTCTTCTTTTTCTCATATCTAAAACTGTTTTGTGAAACAAGTATTATCAAACAATTTTTCCCCTTAGTTCTTATTACTTAAAAAGTTTTATCAAACCAAATTTAAAAAACTAAAATACCATAACTGTTCAGCAAGCATGCATAATTTTAATTTTGATTCAAATGCTTATTGATTTGATTCTAAACAAAATCGTTGTTATTAATTAATAGAAAAAATAAAAAATATTTTTATTAGATTGAGAATTCATTGAAGTTATTTAGTACATAATGTAATTTCTTAATTACAAAATCTAAGAATAAAAACATGATAAGCCCTTATTCTTAAGAATCTTAATTATAAAAGAATTTTATTTTAATAATTTATAATCTCTATTTGGTCAAAAAATAATTGACTGTCTCAAGCAGTCAATATATTTGCTGTCTCATTTCTTATTTCTATTCTTTATAATACACTTAAAAAAAAAACACAAAATTAAGATCTTTTCTAGTACATTAAAAAAAACAAATATTAAGACCTTTTCAAAAGTGCCTTAATATGAATTTAATAGTCTATATGCTCTAATATACGCATTAATCAAATCATTCATTGTATTTATAGATTTTGTGGATTATTATTAGTGTGTCCATTCCAATATATTTGTTTATACAAACAATCATTTAAATAAAAATATTATGGTTGTAATTTAGCAATTAATCTCCAATATATATCATATTAATATATATAATATATATATATATATATATATATATAATATTCAAATACTTTAACCCATTAAAATTTTAAATTAAAGCCTATAAAGCTAGCATGTTTTAGAGCTATAATATATAATATATATATATATATATATATATAATATATAAATTTAAATAAACTTCTAGAGCTACAATGTTTACAGAACGTCGAAGTGGTACGCTGATCATCATACTTCAAAAAATTAAGGGTACGGATTATATTTCGACTTTAAAAATGTCATCAATCATTTGACTTCAAAGAAAAAACAAGCGGACAAACAGTATTTGGGCTACAACCAAAATATGGTGTGCCAGACATCTCAATTCAAAGGAAAAATTAAAGGTGCAAGTTAATAATCTTAATTTCCAAGAAAAAATAGAGTGCAAAGATAAGTCATCTCAACTTTCAAAGGAAAGGATAAATGATGTGTGTCTGTCATCTCAACTTTGAATAAAATTAAGGTGTGTTTTAGTTATTTCGACTTTAAAGAAAAAATAATAGGTGTGGTCTGTCATCACGACTTCAAAAAAAAAAATAAAGAAATAAAATGTGAGAATTAGTCCTATCAATTGACAAAGGGAAAATAAAGGGGTGATGGCATAGTCAGCCATTCCGACATCAAATTTATACACTTCTTGAAATATTATAAATAATTTCATTGAATCAGCATTTTCTTTTATTTGCATTTCATGTTTTTTAGCTTAATTATATTTTTTCGGTCCTTACAAATATACAATACTTTAATTTTAGTTCTAACAATTTTTTTAATATCCTACAGTATAAGTTATCTTATAAGAGACGATAAAATTCACATAATCAACTCACACAACTATGAATCTCGATCGAATTCGAAATTGTTAAATCATTATTTTTATTTCTGGTGGGTTTTTCATTTAAAAATCATTGATGTAACAAAGTTTTGACGAAGAAACATTATTGACTCACCTAATAATACTCTTGAGTTAGATTATTAATTTTATTTTTCAACAAAAACCAAATTATAATTTCTATCAACAAAAATTGAATCTCCCTCAGTCAAAAAATAAAATAAAAATTGAAACCCCTTGATTGCGTTCATCTTCTTCCTTCGTCACTTCCACCAAACCAAATCACCATTTTTTAATGCAACTTCAGTATTCCAACAAAGCCTCATTGTTTCAAATCACCCTAACTTTGAAATTTTTTCTAAATCTTTGAAATCGAAAAGTAAATTAGGCTCGAATATTTAAAACTTTCGAAACACAAAATTTTCTAAATTTAAAACAAATCTGAAACTCTCAAAATAGAAAAATTTCAGATTTGTGAAACATTTAAAATGGAATTTTTTAGAATATTCGAAACTTTTAAAATAGAAAAAACATTCGAATATTCAATTATTCAAAACTTTCTAAGGTTTTGAAAATTTTGTAATTTTCCATTTTTTATTAAATTATTGATATAATAATTATGTTAACTTAATTTTGCAGTGCTTAGAACCAGAGGTAGAACCAATTGCTTCATTCATTCGTCGATATGATGTTGTGAGTGAAAGGTTTCCCCGCTCGTGCCTCTGATTCTAAGCAGGGCAAAATTAAGTTAACATAATTACTATGTAAATAATTTTTTAAAAAAATGGGAAATTACAAAAATTTCAAAACCTTCGAAAGTTTGGAATTTTTTAATTTTGAAAGGTTTTAAATTTTTCAAAAGTTTCGAATTGTTTGAAAGTTTTGAAAATTTTATATTTCGAAAGTTTGAAAATCTAAAATTTCTATTTCAAAAATTTCATATTGCTCAAAGTTTCGAAATTCTAGAAATTTTGTGGTTTGAAATTTTAAATATTCGAGTATCACTTACTTTTTTATTTCGAAGGTTTAGAAAAATTAAAAGTTATGTTGATTTTTTTAAATGTTCGAAGGGTAGTTATTTGTATGTTCCATTATTATTAGATTGCCCCGACTTTTAGAATTTTGAAACGATCCAAGTCACTTTGTATCATACAAGATACACACATTAATACATCATACTCTCTCTGATCACATTTTTAAGCAAATAAAACATGTCTAAGATCATGGAGACTATTATAAGCAAAAGTAAACTACTTTTTGAACTATTAATGTTATTATTCCTAATAACTCTTCCTTTAATTCAAAAATTATTTAATGCAGATAGTTGAGTACTTAACATTAAAAGTGAAATGGCGAGTTTTTCTACTAAATATCCAAATATGTCAATTATAATTTGACAACTATGTTTTACATAAAAACTAGAAAATTAATTTAACTTAATTGAATTTCTTAATCATCGTGAAAACAATTTTTTTCTTATAATAATGATAGTGAGGAGTAGTATTTTAAATGAATGTGCTTAAGAACCATAACACATTTAGTTGGAGGTCAAACACCCATGTGGGAGGATGATTACATTCTAAGTGAAAATAAAGCTGTCTGGTTGGGATTTATCCAAAACCAAGTAGTGTCATAGTCCTAGTAGCCCACCTATATTCAAAACAAATTGTTCTTGCTCTCATTCACAAATGCCTTTCCTTTGAAACAATTAAATAGTTCAGTGATAACCTGAGTGGGAACTGCAGTGCCTATTCGAGTTGATGTCAAAGTGTCTTATTCAATTTGTATAGAGAAGAAGGGGCTATTGTTTGTCTTCCCATTGCAACCATGGTAAGTAATCCCATCCATCAAAACAGGACGAGGTACTAGGCATTTCCAACAACTTGATAATTGTTGTACAAATCAACTAATGATTTCAATCATTAACAATAGCTTCATATGCAATATGGTAAAATGTTATAAAAATCTTGATAATAGAGTAATTCATAGAAAAAGCATTAAATGCATCATACATTTTATTGATAAAGTTTCTCGAATAATAATTATATAATAATAATTACAAATAATTTTATTAAATTTACCACACTAACTCCCAATACAAATCTTAAAATAAACTAACAATATTATTTCTAACATATTGGACAAACTTTATCGCGTGCTCCTATTAGGTATGTGATACACAATCTTGTGAAATACATGTCACATGGTAAACTGTACAATATGCTATTATTTTCAAAATCTTCCAGACATATTGGGACAACTATTTGATTAAATGTGGTGTGGATAGATGAATATAGGACAAGTAAAGAATAAAAATAAAAGATCTTACAATTCGAAGAGTGCTTGTTATTTGATAGTTTATAATAAATTGAACACATATATATAGTGAGTAGAGCTAGTATTGTTGATTTGATAGTTATAAATAAATTGAGACACATATATATAGTTGAGTAGAGCTAGTATATAAAGAAGAGTGTAGAAAAAAATCTTCCAAAAAGAGGCGAGCATTTTTCCACCAAGCCAAAGCTTGTCCTTTTAACCAAAAATGTGAAGTACCCCACGATTAATTATGACACAACATATGCAAACATATAGGTTGGATTATTCCCCTATTAAAAGCAACAAATCTTGATTTTAAATAATTTTTAAATCTCTTAATTACATTGACACTCTTTAAGGATTTCAATTTTTAATCTCTTTGTTATTAAAGCATCACGAGATTCCAATTATTTGCTAGATCCAATGAATTCTTATTTGATGTCTTTTAAAGAAATCAAATGGTTTCAAAAATTACCAAAATAATTAAAATATTATGACTATTTTTTTAATTATTGACAAAAGATACTAACAAAATGTTTATTAAAATCTTTTTGATAAAAATTTATATTTAATTATATAAAATCTTTAACTGTATTTAATGATTTGATATTTTTTTTTATATTTTTACTTTATATTTATTTTTTAATATTAAGAAAACCAATTATTGAAAATTGGATTATCAAATAGTTTTTTTAATTCTCTACTCAAAGACTGTTTTAAAAAATTTAATTACTAAATAGATTTTCTTTTTTTCTCATATCTAAAACTGTTTTGTGAAACAAGTATCTCAAACAATTTTTCCCCTTAGTTCTATTCCTTAAAACAGTTTTTTCAACCAAATTTACAAAACAAATTTAAAAAACTAAAATACAAAATTGTTTCAAGCATGCATTTAATTTTAATTTTGATTCAAATGCTTATTGATTTGATTCTAAACAAAATCGTTGTTATTAATTAATAGAAAAAATAAAAAATATTTTTATTAGATTGACCAATTCATTGAAGTTATTTAGTACATAATGTAATTTCTTAATTACAAAAATCTAAGAATAAAAACAATGATAAGCCTTACTCTTAAGATCTTAATTATAAAAGAATTTTATTTAATAATTTACTATCTCTATTTCGTCAAAAAATAATTGACTGTCTCAAGCAGTCAATATATTTGCTGTCTCAATTTCTTATTATCTATTCTTTATAATACACTTAAGAAAAAAATAAATATTAAGATCTTTTATAGTACATTAAAAAAAAAACAAATATTAAGACCTTTTCATAGGATGCATGTTGTAAAATCAGGAAAAAACAAGTTTAATGTTAAAAAAAATAAATTTAATTTTTTTTTATAAATTTCATACACCACTTCTAAAATAATATATTTTATATTCGATTTCTTAATATTTATTTTTAAAACACTTGTTAATATTTGACTTCGAAATAATATCCAAAAATTACAATAATAAATGGAGCTAGCTTGTTGATTTTGATATTTTATAATAATATATTTTTAAATTGAGACACATATATATAGTATAGTATAGCTAGTATAAAAAGAAGAGTGAAGAAAAAATCATCCAAAAAGAGGCGAGCATTTTTCCATTGGAAGGCAAAGCCAAACCTTGTCCTTTTCACCAAAAAGTTTGAAGTACCCCACGATTAATTATGAACAC
>PGTU02010543.1:0-28223 GCA_002896215.2 Cicer echinospermum | reverse complement strand
AACTATAGTCATTTTTCACACGATCATTTTGGCATTGGTTTCACTTAAATCGGACTTACGGTGAGAAAACGTGCAAAATAACGAATTATGTAAACGGAGGAAATCAAGGATATTTTAGGAAGAAATTTTGGTTGTTAAAAATTCCTGAAAATTGTATTTAGTGAATAGTTATATGAGTAAACACATATGAAATTTGACAAAAACACAGAGAGAAACTTTATGAAAACAGTTATCGATCACTGGTGTCAAACGATAGTTGTTGTGTGTTTCCTCTTTGTTTCAGAGCTGATCCGTCTGATTCCCTTCCTTTTGAATTTTTTTTTTTTTTAATAATTAAGTTCACACCATGAGTATAAACCCATTGATCTATTATTTTTAAATAACCAATAATTACTAAAACTAATGTTTTAACAATTTTTAACATTAATTTAATACTAAATATTGCTAATATTTTCCAAAATTATAATTTATAAAATAAAGTAATTCTCTTTACATATATTAATAATCAAACTCTCATACTCAAAATAATCACCCTAATGATACTTTTTAAAAAAAAAATACTCACATTAAAATACTATCATCATTAAAGAATATTCAAATTTATAAAATAAATAAGTATAAAATCAATACTTTATATAATTACTAAATCATACTAATATATATATATATATATATATATATATATATATATAATCACAATATCATAATAAGTATATAAAAATAAAGAAAATCAAACACAATACTACCACTATCGCAAGATAATTATTTATAAAATAAATAATTAAAATAAAATATATTTAGAATTTCAATAAATATAATTAACTACACACTTAATATTAGTCAACGCATAAAGAATGTTATATTAATTGGGTGAACGTATATACACGTAAATACTACGTCATAGTATTTGTTATTTAATTGTGGTGTTACACCTCTGGTAAATAAAGGTGTATGGATTCAATTTCAGAGTTCTCAATAATTGTTGGACTGTTATTTTAAATAATATAAATCATGCTCTTAGACAACCAATTTTATGTTAGTATTGTTAGAATTGTGTTGAAGATGGAGTTGATGTAGTTTTACATTATTTAGGTCATACTCTAAACAACCAATGTTTTGTTAATATTGTTAGTAATTGATAAAATTATGCAAAAGAAGGAATTGATGTAATCAATAAATGTGTTTTTATATTGAATTGATATAGGAATTGAATTGTCTACACAGACACATATTTGAATGAATTTACCTAAGCTTGATAGTGGCAAAACTCTTTAATCCAAAATAGATACACTTAACTTGAATAAGCAAAACAAGGAATGCTTTTATGCTATTGATTTCTTAGTGGATTATGTCCTAAACTATATTGAGCCCAAAATATCTTTGTAATGGAGCACTAGATGTAGCACAAGTTGTTTTGAACTAGTATAAACTACTTGTGCCTCTTCCTTTTCTCAATGTTGTTATCTTATTTAAGTTCTTTATGATTTAACTTTATTTTACTCAAAAATAATTTACAATCATATAAATTGAATGTTTTGATAAAGAATACATCTTTTGTATAGTAATTGAATTGATTTTCATAAATGGTTAACATAATTCTAACTCCACACTCCTCCTTCTTGTGTTTTCAGCACATTCAAGTTTCGGTTGGTACCCACTTTGATGTCGGTTGGGTTGAACGACCCAAATTATTATGAGTTATCAATTGGGATAACAATTTGGGTGTAGCAGATCACAACTTTAACTGCCAGTCCAACGCAAATGGCTTGACGAAGTGAACGCGTCTCTACGAGACGTAGTAAAAACTTGTTTAGAGTTATAAAGATGTTAAGGGTAAATTGATTTTTTCATTTTAAAACCCTTTTCATGTTATTTATTATGATGTGAATTTACATTTATAATAAAGATGTTTGATTTTAATAGGATTTTTTATCCAATAAACTTGTCTTTGTGATATTTTTTTAAAGAACTTTTAGAAATGTTTTATTAAAAAAAAATAAATGTAACAATCGGGGTGTTACAGTTAGTGCAGGAGAATGATTGGTAACTAAACAAAATAGAACATGTGCAGGTAAACAAAGAAGACGACATAGGGATGTGGGGTTCTCATCTCATTTTCTCTATTCTTTTTTATTTTGTTTTGGTGAGAAAAAATAAAGGAGGGAGAAAGGAGATACGGATGTGGATTGTCTTAAAGAATAGATAAAATGAATTATAAAAAGACAAAAATATGCGCGTGCAACAACATGCTCGTCGTATCTATTTTGGTCCTTTTTAATATTTGTTTTCATAGTCAAAGTCTTGTACAAGTATTAAATTCAGTCAAATGTATTAAATTTAGTCAAATGATCTCAAATATTTGACCTCAATTTCATTTGTTCTGGAGCATTGATATATAAATAGGCCATATACTAAACTAAGACTTAACATCAATACAAAAGAGTTCCGAAAATGATTATTACGTTGTCGTTTGTTCTTTGTTTAGTGACTAGTAATATTGGTCACTACGGTTGATGGTATGTATAGTATGTGGAAAGAAGATTTTGAGTTGGAGAGAAAGCTAAAGCTCATTAACAAGTCTCCTGTGAAGAGTATTCATGTATTAATTAAACACATCACTTATTGATAGTTTAATTTGATCTTCTTTTTAATAATTTTGTTTTTATTTTATTTTTGTGTTTTCTATAGACAAAGTCAGGATACATAGTTGATTGTATTAATATTAACAAACAACCAGCTTTTGATCATCCTTTTCTAAAGAACCATAAATTACAGGTAAAATAGTTTATAAGGATATAGTTTTGATTTTTTTTTTCTTTTACTTTGTTTGTTTCAATGTGCATTTTTATTTCTTGTGTTGTAGCGTAAACCAAGTAGTGAAAGAAACATTAGTGAAACAAATGTCCATATTTCACCAACCAAATCCAATTTCGAGATTGAGAAAGTTAGATGTCCAAAAGGAACAGTCCCTATTCGGAGGGTAACCAAAGATGATCTCATCAGAGGCATATCTTTATTCAATGATCATATTCTAGCTCAAACTAATTTTCATAGACATGTATGTTTTTTTCAATACAATCTAATTATAAATTTATTTATTTATTTATTTGTATATATCGCGTATATAATGATTCAATATTCAACTAATATGTCAACATATTGATTTTGTAGTCTACTCATATTTCTCTTATAAAATGGCGTGCTCCTTACTTTGGAGTTAGTGGAACAACTAGCGTTTATAATCCAAAAGTTTTTAAGGGCCAATCAAGTTCAAGTCATATATATGTTCAAAATGGCCAGGGAGATAGTATTAATAAAATCGTTGTTGGATGGCATGTGAGTTTTAATATATTTTATTAAGAAATCTTCTTTTATCTTAAAATTATATATATATATATATATATATATATATATATATATATATATATATAATTTAATTTAATTTGATAGTTTAGAAAATACTTGCTAACGAACTTCACACATGATGTTAGGTATCTCCTCAACTATACAATAATGATGCAACTCATATCTACTCATATTGGACAGTAAGTAAAAGTTTATTATTTTTAATCTCTACAAACATGTATTACAATAAAGGAAATACTTCAAATGTTCATAAAAGTTGTACTAACTAACACAACAAATAATTTCAATTTTTCTAATTTTTATGTGTTTTAATTTACGTTTGACGTAACTAAATTGAAAAGCATAGTTTTATTTCTTTAAAACATGAGGTTAGAAACACAATTTTAATTTCTTTAAAATATAACGTGATCTTAAAATATTACAGCCTGATAATTTCAAGACTGGATGCTACAATATATTGTGCAGTGGTTTCGTTCAGATCGACCATTCATATTACTCGGTGCACGTGTCGCACAAACATCTTCTTATGGCGGAATTATGGTTGAGTTGCCAATATCTCTTTTTCAGGTCACCTCTTTAACATTAATATTCATTCAACTTCTTTTAAGTAGATATAATGAAAAATGTAATTCATGACATATTAGGAATGGAAATAATATATTTACAAATGTTATACATATGTATTCAGGACCAAAAAACCAAAAAATTGGTGGTTAACTGTGGCAAATAAAAATATTGGATATTTTCCGGCATCCTTATTCTCCAACCTGGCCATAGCTGATCAAGTAGGATTAGGTGGATTAACAGTAACTCCGGTCGGTGCTCCTAGTCCTTCAATGGGATCAGGACACTTTCCAGATGAGAATTTTTCTCATGCCGGTTATTTTAGGAATGTTGAATTTCAGAATGTATCTAGACAATTTAATGGAGTTCCTGAACATTTTATAGAAAAATTCAATGATGCTCCTACGAAATGCTATCAAATTCTTTATCGTGACGTTTACCCTAGGCAATTGCTTGTGCTCTTCAATTTGGAGGACCTGGTGGTGATTGTGACAATTAGTTGTTGTGAACAAGTTTTTGTTGTATGTAGTATCTTAATAATAAAATAATATTATGATCTTTGTCGAATTTTTTTATGATTTATGCACACATGTGGTTTGTTTTTTTTGTGATTTTGATAATTTGGCTTTTTTTTAACATAATTAATTTCCCTTTTTATGTTTAGTTAATATAATATTTTATATGTCTCGATTATTTAAAAACAAAATAAATTCTGTTACTTCACAAACTTCTTAGGAAAATAATAAAGAATAAAAAAAATGTTTTGACTTTGAGATGATACGTATATATTCTAACGGGGTTAAGTTATCACCTTTTCGTTTAATGATCATCATACTTGATGCACCTTGATAATATTTAACTTTTTTATAAATTTCATAATAAAAATAAAACATTTTAATAAAAATTGATACAATTTTCAATAAATAATTACTTTTACTTTTACTAATAAAAAGGCCTACATTTCTAATATTGGCTTAGGCAACCACATATGTAGGGTGGCCCTAATTGGTAACTAAGCAAGAGCCGTTAAAATGTCCTACTCTAAAGTATGTTCGTGTGTTGAATAGATGGGTTAGTAAGCAAGTGGTTTTCGAATAAATGGTGTTAATAAGGTATTGTAATCTTTTTAGACAATTATCCAGTTTGTATATATAATCTAAGTGCAAAAATGATTAAACGCATGTGACAAAAAAATTTAGAATGAATGAATAAACAAAAAACTTTTTTAGTATAAGTGAAAAAAATGAATCAAGTTTAATGAATCCAATTGATAAAATGTAAATAGAGGTAATAACTTGAATCGTTTCGCAAGACCTTCTAATATAATAATCATAATAGTAATAGTAATAGTAATAGTAATAGTAATAGTAATAGTAATAGTAATAGTAATAGTAATATAATAGTAATAGTAATAGTAATAGTAATAATAATAATAATAATAATAATAATAATAATAATAATAATAATAATAATATAATTTGTCCTATGGTAGTGCTAGCTTTCATGATGTGCTTTAAGTGTAAACAGTAGCCCAAACACTGAGTGTAAACACTGAGAGAATTTTATATCTTGGGAGGACTCTATAACTTTTGATGCATTCTTTAGTTAATTTGTCCTCTTGTTTGCCTTGGTTGTGATAAAAAAAAACTATTCTAGATTGCTTTAAATTAGAAATATTTTTTTTCTCTCACCACTTTGCATTCATAACAATATTTGGAATTGCATGCATTGATTTGCTCGGAGTGCAAAGGTTTAAGTGTGGGGGAATTTGATCATAGCATTTGGGCACATATTTCTAGCTTTTTAGTTTGGTATTTTAAAAGCTTTTTATAGCATAGATTAATATTTGTAACTTGTTTCTAAACTTCGGGTCGAATTTGACTTATAATTTTATTATTTGCATTTTAATTTTATTATTTGTATTTTGAATCTTGTTCGCTCTGTAGGTCATACTTGAGCCCTATATATTTGATTGGCGCATATGAGCAAGCGTTTGAAAGCTAACAATCAGAGCTACAAATTTTGTGTTGGAGGAAAAAACCAATTCTGAACGTTACTAGGCCTAAATTGCATATTTTGTAATCTGGACTTTTGTAATAATTTGAATTAGAGGGTCACTTGTTTTTAAACCCTAAACCCTAAAGCCCAATATCAAGTACTATATATTGGCAGTTTTGTTTCTTTTCGATGAACAGAAAAATTAGGATTCAGATTGCTACAAGAAATAAATAGTTTTTATTTTAATTTCATGGAAGACTAATTTTTATAAGACTAATCCACGAGTTCAGAGTTTCATCAACACCTTAAGATGCAAGTTACACTGTCAATTTCGATTCATGATTATATTCTTGTTTAATTGATTATATTGATATTTTGATTGCTTAAATTGAATTTCAATAGGATCGATTAAATTTATTTGACATAATTTGGTTTCGGTTTCTAATTTAATTGAATTATAATTTTGCGACGTTTGATCGTTAATTGTAATATTTTGATAATTGTGATGCTTAATCCAATCAAAGAAACCAAATTCACATAGGATTGATTACGCTTGTTTGATTAATTCTATAGTCAAATAAGAATAGAATCACAAATTTGAAATTATACTCATTGATAGAATATGTGATAGGTTTGAAACTCGAATAAGTGGATTAATCATTTTTCTCATCTGTTAAATAAAAAAAAAAACCTTTTTAATTTTTAACTTTCAATTCGGTTATTATTATTATATTAGAAGTCCTGGCGAAATGATTCGAGTTATTACCTCAATTTCCATTTTATTAATTGTATTTGACTCGTGTGTGGCAGCGGATCGGGACTCTATCACTTATGATGCATTCTTTAGTTAACTTGTCATCTTGTTTTCCTTTGTTGTAATAAAAAACCATTCATGATTTCCTTAAGCTAGAAATACTTTTTCTCTCACCACTTTGCATTCATAAGAATATTTGGAATCGCATGCATTGTTTTGCTCGGAGTGCAAAAGTTTAAGTGTGGGGGAATTTTGATCATAGCATTTGGGCACATGTTTCTATCGTTTTAGTTTGGTATTTTAAAAGCTCTCTATAGCTTAGAATAATATTTTTAACTTGTTTCTAACTTTAGGTTGAAACTGAATTATAATTTTATTATTTGCATTTTAATTTCATTATTTTCATTTTGACTCTTGCTCCCTCTGTAGGTCATAACTTCAGCTTTGAATATTCAATTGGCGCATATGAGCAGGTGTTGGAAAGCTAAAAATCAGTGCTACAACGTTTGTGTTGGAAGAAAATATCAATTCTGAACTTTACTAGGTCTAAATTTCAGATTTCGTAATTTGGACTTTTGTAAATAATTGGAAGTAGCGGGTCACTTGTTTTTAAACCCTAAACCTTAAAGCTCAATATCGAGTACTATATATTGGCAGGTTTGTTTCTTTTCGAAGGACGGAAAAATTAGGAATCAGATTGCTACAAGAAATAAATAGTTTTTATTTAATTTCATGGAAGGCTAATTTTATAAGATTAATCCACGAGTTCAGAGTTTCATCAACACCTTGAGATTCAGGTTACACTGTCAATTTCGATTCATGATTATATTCTTGTTTATTTGATTATGTTGATATTTTGATTGCTAAAATTGAATTTTAAAAAGATCGATTAAATTTATTTGACAGAATTTGGTTTCGGTTTCTAATTTAATTGAATTATAATTTTTGCGACGCTTGATTGTTAATTGTAATATTTTGATAATTGTGATGCTTAATCCAGTCAAGGAAACCAAATTCACATAGGATTGATTACGCTTGTTTGATCTATTCTATAGTCAAATAAGAATAGAATCACAAATTAGAAATTAAACTCATTGATAGAAATTGTGATAGTAAACTAATGATATTATTAATTCTAAACTATTGATATGTGCTCAGGCTTGGGTCTATGAGAATTTATCGACTTTTTGTGAAGATTGTTGTAGACATTCACGTAGATGGAAGCTGAAGAGGGATAAGGGTTTGGTTGTCCATTTAGGAATGCACTTCGAGTTTGGTTTATTTAGAGGGTGGATACACTAGGGTCTGAAGATGTATGTACATCTGCTTTACAGGGTATTGTGTAAATAGGTCATGTCCAAACATTTTCTGGTTCACCGTTAGTTGATGCTGGCGCGGTTATATAGGGGCCTGCAGAATGCGCAATGATTACATGGATTGGTTTCACGGGATTTCTCATCTATACATCATTCATAGAGAACCAGTTCATGTCGTCCTTTGGTTGCAAAACCTGCTAACAATGTTCCATCTACTGCTGATGTAACGGTAAGTATATTCAAAGTTATGGCATAACAAAGTTAATTAGTCATTTATTCAGAGTTATGCACTTGGCTTTCATATTCTTGCATACATGAAATAAGCATAGTCTATTGACTGCTACCGGAAAAACATATTGAATTGCATTAACGATGACTTAAACTTCACGACTTATAATATGTTCTTTCAACATTTGTAGTGCCCACGCCAAGTTATCAACACGCTTAGATTGTAGATATTGCAATCCCACACAAAATGTCATTTTAGTAAAAGTAACACCAATAATCTCAAGTAATGGCATCAGATACATGCAAGTCTTATATGTGCATCTATAAAGACCTTGTGTAACACCCCAATTTTTTAATAAATATATAATAGTAATATTATAATAAACTTATATTATATGTGAGATTTGTTGTAGTGTCATAATTGTCCTACGTGTTTTTTTTCCTTTTATCCTAATAATTTATTTGAATTATTAATATTAAATATAATTATTTAAATTGATTTTGGGTAAATAAATATAAATAAATAAGAAATAACTTGTGTATTAGTACACTAATCTTTAACATCAGCGTTAAAAGGGAACAAATAATAATTATAATAATAATAATATAATAATAATAATTCTAATAATGAAGAATCGAGTATTGGCGGATCAGTATATTATATATATATATATATATATATTATAATATATATATTATATATATATATATATATATATAAGTGATAGTCTGCTGAAAGAAAAAAAAAAAAAAAAGGATTAACGGCTTCCTGTCGATAGCCGTCTTTTGATACCAATCACGATCAGGTATGATTTTTATTAATTCCATTAATTAGCTTTTGATAATAACACAGATTTTGTTAGTACAATAGAATAGGTAATATATATATATATATATATATATATATAAATAAGCGAAATTGAAGAAAATTGAAACAACGAACCCAAAATAAAGAGTAAAGCACAGTGAAATAGAATTTCTCTATAGGTTACTTAACCCATTATCATAACAAATTGTATAGACATAATATTAAGTTCTTTCTATCATATTTAGTTCAAAAAAAATCTAATTATAGTAATATGTGTGTTTAATTATGTTAAATATATTTGGGGGTTATATTACAAATAGTAGATAATTTATTTATTTGTTTTTAGTAAGTAATTTATTTGTATTTAGTGGTTGTGTGACTAAAATTCTCTCGCGAATTATTAGAGACGACGACCGACGGAGACGCGGCAAACTAATAGATCAGATTCATTTGGGCGAAATCTTCAATCGAGGTAAGGGGTGAGATGAGGTTTGATTTATGAGTATAAAATAACGTGAGATGAACGGGAATACTGAAATTCCCGGATGTTCATTCGGTGCTTACCACGTACGGTTGAGCCCTATTGAGTAATAATAATTAATTATTAATATATGAATGGTAATAGTGAGGAGTAAAATATAATTTAGAAACCTATAGAATTGTGTGAATTAAATTAGGAAACCTATAGTAATTGTTATTGTATGAATGATATGTATTTGATTGTTCTTGTCTACTTGATTGAAATTCTGATATTACTTGAAAGTGCACCTAATTGATTCCTTATTATGTGATTGATGAGACTGGATAGTGTATTGTGAGTAGTGTAAATCAAATATTGGGATTTTATGTGATTGACTGATATAACTATATATAATGATGAATATTGTGAAGTCAAACTGAAACTTATTGAATTGTGATGATCGAGTAAGTCTGAGATATGTGTTGTAGATTTTGGAGTTAGGATTATTTTGTCATCATATAAGGAGGGTTTGACAAACCTAGTGATTCAAGGAAGTACAACTGAATGAGCCTGATCGTCGAGGGCTATAGTCGATTGTAAGGTGAGACTGATAGACCTTGGGGGGTACCTCTAGTGGGGAATTCCTATGTGGATTAGTGGGTTAGTCCCTAAGGTCGGGAGCTACCGTGCAACATAAGAGTACCCCGACCGTCGCATATATGTGTCTTGGGTTGAGTTGAGGGGATCTATGATGACTTGGCCATTCATGAAATGTCTATCCACTCTTGTAGTGGCATAGTATCAGGCCTCCTAACCAAGAACTTCAGAGTAGAATGGTAACAAATGAAGAAGTATAGAGTATAGGACATGCATAGCATTTCATCCTTGTGACTGTCTTATTGTGAATGAATTTGATAAACTGTTGATATTATATACTTGACTGCTTTTGAGGTTGTGATAATTTTGATTGCTTGTGTGTTCTCCTCATGTATTTTATACTGTTACATAATTTCGATACTCACCCCTCGTTGTTTGTGTTTGGCGTTTGCGATGGACGCAGACGAGTTGTAAGTTGCAGGTGATGACTAGTACCATCGAAGAGGCGAAGGCCATCATGTCTTGGAGACTCTTATTATACGCATTGTGTTGATGTTATTTTGAGCATTTTTTTATTTTGGGAATTCTTGCTCTGATAGTGACATCGGGTTGAGACTACATTTGCACTTAATTTAAAACATAAGTATGTGTACATCAAAAAGGATTTTGTTGTCTGATATTGTGATTTCAAGTTGTTAAGTTTGATGGAACCATTGAATTTATTTGACGTGTTTATGATTATGTAATCCTCTTTACCTTAATAATAAAAAAAATATGTTGGAAGTTTGTATATTTAGTTATTTTAAAAAGTTCATAGTTTTAAAAATAATAAAAAATTGAATTTGTTTTTATTTGGCATTAGGGTGTCACATTAGTGGTATCAGAGCAGGTTTGTCCAATCAGACCATAAATGCGTTATGTGTTCGCTATGTTTGCTTGTGTACTCTGTTATGTGGTTATGGTCATTATTGTGTTAGTGTTGTAGAACTAAGTTAGTTTCTCACTTCCCTAAGTGTCTCACTATATTCGATTGGCTTATCTGACTGATGTAGGTAGTGATGGCTAGTGGAAGGAATGATGTTGCGATTGCTGAGGCTCTAGAGTCCATGGAAGGAGTTACAGTGCAGGCTCTCCAAGCTTTGGCTGAATCTCAAGCTACTGCACAAGCCTCTACGCAAGCTGCTACTCAAGTTGCACAGATTGCTGCTCAAGCTATTGCTCAAGCTACTAGCTACAGTGGTGGCCAAGGAAATGTGCAAATAAATGAATTCATGGTGATGGATCGATTTCACAAGGCTAACCCTCCATCGTTTGAAGGTCACTATAATCCTTATGGAGCTCAAAAGTGGTTGCAAGAAGTTGAGAAATTTTTTAGAGGAGTGGCATGTCCCGAAGGTCAGAAAGTGCATCTTGGTACCTTTACGTTGACGGAGGAAGCTGGACATTGGTGGGATAATGCCCGCCAACTTTAGATAATGCAGGGACCACAATTACTTGGGCTATATTCAAGAACATGTTTCTAATTAAGTATTTCCCTGAAGATGTCCGTAATAGAAAGGAGATAGAATTTGTTAAATTGGAACAGGGGAATATGTCAGTAGCGGAGTATGCTGCTAAGTTCGAGGAATATTCATGTACTATCCACTCTATGTTGGAGATGTAGGAGAAAAGTCTAAGTGTATCAAGTTTGAAATGGGACTCAGACTAGAGATCAAGAAACAGGTTGGAATGCAAGAGATCTGTGACTTTCCTACCCTAGTGAATAAGAGTAGGATTTATGATGAGGATAGTCGTGCTGAAAAGGCACATTACCGAAACACTAGAACCATGAAGGACAAGAGACCTATGCATCATAATAGAGGAAAACCTTACTCTTTTCCTCCTAGTAAATCTGGAAGTCGTCAGAGTTATCAACAATACAGTTTTTCAGCTGAAAAAGGAGCTAGTAGTGGTAACGGAAAAGAAAATGGAAACAGTTATAGTTATGCGAGTGGTAGAGGAAACCCCAATGGACGAGGAGTTAGTAACGGGAATAGTAACAATGTGAGTCAAGTCTCGAGCAACAACAATGGTAATAAAGGTGAGCCAACTAATTCTATCCAATGTCACAGGTGTGGTAAGCAAGGTCACATGGCATATGAATGTAGAGATGCTGGAATTACTTGTTTTAATTGTCAAAAACAAGGCCACATCAGTCTCACATGCCCCTACCCAAGGAAGACTCCACAACCCGGAAACCAGAGTTCCCAAGCCAGCCGACCTAAATCCAATGGAAGAGTCTTTGCTCTCAGTGATGCAGGAGCGTCTGAGAAAGACAACTTGATCCAAGGTACGTGTCTCATAAGTGATACTCCTTTATTTGTGCTATTTGATTGTGGTGCCACTCATTCCTTTGTGTCTCTTGACTGTGTTAGATGTTTAGGACTACCTGTATCTCGTTTGCAGTATGATTTGATTGTGAATACCCCAACTAGTGATTCTATTGATACCTCTAGTGTTTGTCTTGACATTTCTATCCATGTATGTGGAAGGGACTTCCGAGTTGACTTAGTGTGTTTATCTTTGCGTCTGGTTGATGTGATTCTTGGTATGGATTGGCTATCTGTCAACCGTGTCCGCGTAGATTTTTTTAGTAAAACCATTGAATTCATGGAGTCAGAAGAGAGGGATAAGCCTAGCGATATATCTGCCAACCAAGTGAAGGCACTCTTGAAAGAAGATGCCCAGTTATACATGATCCTAGCCTCATTGGAATTTGAAGAAAAAGTGGTAATACGAGATGTTCCTATTGTGTGTGAATTCCTGAAGTATTCCTTGAAGATGTCACTAGTTTACCACCAGAGCGTGAAATTGAGTTTAGCATTGACCTTGTACCAGGTACTGGACCCATATCCATGGCACCGTATAGGATGTCTCCCTTAGAATTGTCTGAGCTTAAGAAGCAATTGGAAGAGCTTTTAGATAAACAATTTATAAGGCCTAGTGTGTCACCGTGGGGGTGCACCTGTGTTGTTGGTTAAGAAGAAGGATGGCTCTATGAGGTTGTGTGTGGATTACCGCCAACTTAATAAAGTGACAATCAAGAATAAGTATTCACTACCCAATATAGATGACCTTATGGACCAATTGAGAGGATCCTGTGTGTTTAGTAAGATCGACTTGAGATCAGGTTACCATAAGATCCGAGTAAAGTCTTCTGACATTCGCAAAACAACCTTTAGGACCCGTTATGGCCATTATGAGTATTTGGTTATGCCTTTTGGTGTGACTAATGCACTAGCAGTGTTTATGGATTACATGAATCAGATATTTCATCCTTACCAAGACTCATTTGTGGTTGTGTTTATAGATGATATCTTAGTGTACTATAAGACTAAGGAAGAGCATGCTGAACATTTAAGAATAGTCTTGAAAACCCTTAAGGAGAAACAATTATTTGCCAAGTTGTCTAAGTGTGAATTTTGGTTAGAGGAAGTAAGTTTCCTAGGACATATAATTTCAAAAGGTGGAATAGTTGTTGATCCTGCCAAGGTGGAGAGTGTCTTAGAATGGAAAACACCGAAGTTAGTGATTGAGATTAGGAGTTTCCTAGGATTGGCAGGTGATTATCGTAGGTTCATAGAATGATTCTCCAAGTTGGCCTTACCTTTAACTAAGTTGACCCGAAAAGGGAAATTGTTCGTGTGGGATACCCATTGTGAGAATAGTTTCCAAGAGCTTAAGAAACGATTGGCCTCTGCACCGATCTTAGTGTTACCTAACGCGTGTGGTTCAGGATTAGGTGGAGTACTTATGCAGGGTGGGAAGGTGGTAGCGTATGCTTCCAGGCAACTTAAGATTCATGAGAGGAACTACCCTACCCACGATCTAGAACTAGCAGCAGTTGTTTTTGTACTTAAGATGTGGAAACTTATTTATATGGATCTAGATTTGAGGTTTTTAGTGACCATAAGAGCCTTAAGTATCTTTTTGACCCGAAGGAGTTGAACACGAGACAACGTAGGTGGATGGAATTTCTTAAAGATTTTGATTTTGAGCTTAACTATCACCCTGGGAAGGCCAATGTAGTGGCTGATGCCTTGAGTAGGAAGACTTTGAGTGTGCCTGCTTTAATTTTTAAGCATAATGAGTTGTTGGAACAATTTAGAGACCTTAGTTTAGTTTGTGAAGTAACACCAGAAAGCATTAAATTTAGAGACCTTGTTGCTTGTGTACTCTGTTATGTGGTTATGGTCATTATTGTGTTAGTGTTGTAGAACTAAGTTAGTTTCTCACTTCCCTAAGTGTCTCACTATATTCGATTGGCTTATCTGACTGATGTAGGTAGTGATGGCTAGTGGAAGGAATGATGTTGCGATTGCTGAGGCTCTAGAGTCCATGGAAGGAGTTACAGTGCAGGCTCTCCAAGCTTTGGCTGAATCTCAAGCTACTGCACAAGCCTCTACGCAAGCTGCTACTCAAGTTGCACAGATTGCTGCTCAAGCTATTGCTCAAGCTACTAGCTACAGTGGTGGCCAAGGAAATGTGCAAATAAATGAATTCATGGTGATGGATCGATTTCACAAGGCTAACCCTCCATCGTTTGAAGGTCACTATAATCCTTATGGAGCTCAAAAGTGGTTGCAAGAAGTTGAGAAATTTTTTAGAGGAGTGGCATGTCCCGAAGGTCAGAAAGTGCATCTTGGTACCTTTACGTTGACGGAGGAAGCTGGACATTGGTGGGATAATGCCCGCCAACTTTAGATAATGCAGGGACCACAATTACTTGGGCTATATTCAAGAACATGTTTCTAATTAAGTATTTCCCTGAAGATGTCCGTAATAGAAAGGAGATAGAATTTGTTAAATTGGAACAGGGGAATATGTCAGTAGCGGAGTATGCTGCTAAGTTCGAGGAATATTCATGTACTATCCACTCTATGTTGGAGATGTAGGAGAAAAGTCTAAGTGTATCAAGTTTGAAATGGGACTCAGACTAGAGATCAAGAAACAGGTTGGAATGCAAGAGATCTGTGACTTTCCTACCCTAGTGAATAAGAGTAGGATTTATGATGAGGATAGTCGTGCTGAAAAGGCACATTACCGAAACACTAGAACCATGAAGGACAAGAGACCTATGCATCATAATAGAGGAAAACCTTACTCTTTTCCTCCTAGTAAATCTGGAAGTCGTCAGAGTTATCAACAATACAGTTTTTCAGCTGAAAAAGGAGCTAGTAGTGGTAACGGAAAAGAAAATGGAAACAGTTATAGTTATGCGAGTGGTAGAGGAACCCCAATGGACGAGGAGTTAGTAACGGGAATAGTAACAATGTGAGTCAAGTCTCGAGCAACAACAATGGTAATAAAGGTGAGCCAACTAATTCTATCCAATGTCACAGGTGTGGTAAGCAAGGTCACATGGCATATGAATGTAGAGATGCTGGAATTACTTGTTTTAATTGTCAAAAACAAGGCCACATCAGTCTCACATGCCCCTACCCAAGGAAGACTCCACAACCCGGAAACCAGAGTTCCCAAGCCAGCCGACCTAAATCCAATGGAAGAGTCTTTGCTCTCAGTGATGCAGGAGCGTCTGAGAAAGACAACTTGATCCAAGGTACGTGTCTCATAAGTGATACTCCTTTATTTGTGCTATTTGATTGTGGTGCCACTCATTCCTTTGTGTCTCTTGACTGTGTTAGATGTTTAGGACTACCTGTATCTCGTTTGCAGTATGATTTGATTGTGAATACCCCAACTAGTGATTCTATTGATACCTCTAGTGTTTGTCTTGACATTTCTATCCATGTATGTGGAAGGGACTTCCGAGTTGACTTAGTGTGTTTATCTTTGCGTCTGGTTGATGTGATTCTTGGTATGGATTGGCTATCTGTCAACCGTGTCCGCGTAGATTTTTTTAGTAAAACCATTGAATTCATGGAGTCAGAAGAGAGGGATAAGCCTAGCGATATATCTGCCAACCAAGTGAAGGCACTCTTGAAAGAAGATGCCCAGTTATACATGATCCTAGCCTCATTGGAATTTGAAGAAAAAGTGGTAATACGAGATGTTCCTATTGTGTGTGAATTCCCTGAAGTATTCCTTGAAGATGTCACTAGTTTACCACCAGAGCGTGAAATTGAGTTTAGCATTGACCTTGTACCAGGTACTGGACCCATATCCATGGCACCGTATAGGATGTCTCCCTTAGAATTGTCTGAGCTTAAGAAGCAATTGGAAGAGCTTTTAGATAAACAATTTATAAGGCCTAGTGTGTCACCGTGGGGGTGCACCTGTGTTGTTGGTTAAGAAGAAGGATGGCTCTATGAGGTTGTGTGTGGATTACCGCCAACTTAATAAAGTGACAATCAAAGAATAAGTATTCACTACCCAATATAGATGACCTTATGGACCAATTGAGAGGATCCTGTGTGTTTAGTAAGATCGACTTGAGATCAGGTTACCATAAGATCCGAGTAAAGTCTTCTGACATTCGCAAAACAACCTTTAGGACCCGTTATGGCCATTATGAGTATTTGGTTATGCCTTTTGGTGTGACTAATGCACTAGCAGTGTTTATGGATTACATGAATCAGATATTTCATCCTTACCAAGACTCATTTGTGGTTGTGTTTATAGATGATATCTTAGTGTACTATAAGACTAAGGAAGAGCATGCTGAACATTTAAGAATAGTCTTGAAAACCCTTAAGGAGAAACAATTATTTGCCAAGTTGTCTAAGTGTGAATTTTGGTTAGAGGAAGTAAGTTTCCTAGGACATATAATTTCAAAAGGTGGAATAGTTGTTGATCCTGCCAAGGTGGAGAGTGTCTTAGAATGGAAAACACCGAAGTTAGTGATTGAGATTAGGAGTTTCCTAGGATTGGCAGGTGATTATCGTAGGTTCATAGAATGATTCTCCAAGTTGGCCTTACCTTTAACTAAGTTGACCCGAAAAGGGAAATTGTTCGTGTGGGATACCCATTGTGAGAATAGTTTCCAAGAGCTTAAGAAACGATTGGCCTCTGCACCGATCTTAGTGTTACCTAACGCGTGTGGTTCAGGATTAGGTGGAGTACTTATGCAGGGTGGGAAGGTGGTAGCGTATGCTTCCAGGCAACTTAAGATTCATGAGAGGAACTACCCTACCCACGATCTAGAACTAGCAGCAGTTGTTTTTGTACTTAAGATGTGGAAACTTATTTATATGGATCTAGATTTGAGGTTTTTAGTGACCATAAGAGCCTTAAGTATCTTTTTGACCCGAAGGAGTTGAACACGAGACAACGTAGGTGGATGGAATTTCTTAAAGATTTTGATTTTGAGCTTAACTATCACCCTGGGAAGGCCAATGTAGTGGCTGATGCCTTGAGTAGGAAGACTTTGAGTGTGCCTGCTTTAATTTTTAAGCATAATGAGTTGTTGGAACAATTTAGAGACCTTAGTTTAGTTTGTGAAGTAACACCAGAAAGCATTAAATTGGGAATGTTGAAGGTAACTAGTGGACTATTAGAAGAGATTGAAAAGAACCAGAAATTAGATTTATACCTTTTGGATAAGTTACAGTCGATTGACCAAGGGAGAGAACCTAATTTTAAAATAGGTGTGGATGAAATTTTGAGATTTAAGGAGAGAATTTGTGTTCCTGATGTAGAGGAGTTAAGAAAGATTATCTTAGAGGAAGGACATATGATTTGTCTAAGTATTCACCCTGGAGCCACAAAGATGTATAAGGACCTCAAGAAGATATTTTGGTGGCCTAAAATGAAAAAAGATGTTGCTGAGTTTGTGTATGCTTGTTTGACCTGTCAAAAGTCTAAGGTAGAACACCAAAAACCTTCAGGCTTGATGCAACCTTTTGAGTATTCACGAATGGAAGTTGGATAGCATCTCTATAGACTTTGTTGTAGGCTTACCTCGAACTCTGAAAAGGTATGATAGTATTTGGGTTATTGTGGATAGATTAGCTAAATCTGCTCACTTTATTCCGATAAACATAACTTATTCTATGGAAAGGTTAGCTGAAATATACATAAAGGAAATTGTAAAGTTGCATGGAATCCCATCAAGTATAGTCTTAGACAAAGACCCTAGGTTTTCATCTAAGTTTTGGCAAGGTTCACAAAGTGCTTTAGGTACGAACCTTATGATGAGTTCAGCCTACCACCCACAAACAAATGGTCAGGCTAAGCGGACCAATAAATCTCTAGAAGACTTGTTGAAAGCTTGTGTGTTGGAACAAAATGGAAGTTTGGATAGCTTTTTGCCACTTATAGAGTTTACCTATAACAATAGTTTCCACTCTAGCATTGGAATGGCTCCTTTTGAAGCGTTGTATGGGAGAAGGTGTAGGACCCCTCTGTGTTGGTTTGAGACATTTGATAACCTTGAGTTAGGACCTGAGATTGTTCCACAGACTACTGATAAAGTAAAAATGATTCAGGAAAAGATGAGAGCATCTCAGAGTAGTCAAAAGAGTGACCATGAACAAGAAGGAAAAACCTTGAATTTCAAGAAGGTGATCATGTATTTATGAGAGTTACTGTCGGGCATTAAAATTGCGAAAGCTTACTCCTCGGTTTATAGGACCTTACCAAATTCTTAAACGTGTCGGTAATGTAGAATATCAGATCGCGTTGCCTCCATCTCTTTCTAATCTTCATAGTGTCTTTCAAGTGTCTCAACTTCGCAAGTACATTTTCGATCCTTCGCACGTGATTGAGTCAGACAAGGTCCAAATAAAAGAGAAACTAACTTTTGAGACCTTACCACTACGGATTGAGGACCGAAAGGTCATGGAATTAAGGGGTAAGACGACTTCATTGGTAAAGGTTGTCTAGGGAGGTGCTATTGGTGAAAGTGCTACGTGGGAAGTCGAAAGTCAAATGTGTGACTCTTATCCCTGATTGTTTTCTCCAGGTAAATTTCGAGGACGAAATGTTTTTTTACATGGGGAGAAATGTAACACTCCAAATTTTTAATAAATATATAATAGTAATATTATAATAAATTATATTATATGTGTATTTGTTGTAGTGTGATAATTTCCTACGTATTTTTTTCTTTTACCCTAATAATTTATTTGAATTATTAATATTAAATATAATTATTTAAATTGATTTTGGGTAAATAAAAAAATAAGAAATAAACTTGTCTATTAGTACACTAATCTTTTAACATCAGCGTTAAAAGGGCGAACAAAATAATAATAATAATAATAATAATAATAATAATAATAATAATAATAATAATAATAATAATAGTAATAATAATAAAATATTAATAACAATAATAATAACTCTAATAATGAGAATGGAGTATTGGCGGATCAGCAAGCCCGTTTTTCACAATCAGGCCTAATAATAAACCTAAAATTACCAATGCCTGAAAGAAAAAGAAAAAAAATGATTAACGCTTCCTGTCGATAGCCGTCTTTTGATACCAATCACGATCAGGTATGATTTTATTAATTCCATCAATTAGCTTTTGATAATGACACGGATTTTGTTAGTACAATAGAATAGGTAATATAAGCGAAATTTAAGAAAATTGAAACAACGAACCCAAAATATAGAGTAAAGCACAATGAATAGAATTTCCCTATAGGTTACTTAATCCATTATCATAACAAATTGTATAGCCACGATTTGAGTGTTTACTTTGGAATTTTAGGAGCTTTGTCTTTGTTTCTGTCAACAAACAGACTATGCTATATAAGAATTGTTGTTATACAAACTTCTAGAAAATAAGTTAGCAGCTAAGCTATTAGATGCAATTGGTTTCAAAAGGGAATTATTGAAGGATAACTCAGTGAAGCAAGCAATTAATTTATAATAAGGCAACATACAATTCATGCAAATTGTCGTGAAAACAAAATAAGGCAGTGAGTCTAATTTGTTTTTCAACTAAAAGGTTTAATCTATTTTGATTATATTATAAGATTAAGTATAGTCAATAATAAGTAATAATTAATTATTATTATTATTTGCTTTCATGTGATATATATATATATATATATATATATATATATATATATATATATATATATATATATATATAAATCTATTTATAAATCAAAACTATATATATTATATAGACATAATATTTGTATTTAGTGGTTGTGTGACTAAAATTCTCTCGCGGATTATTAGAGACGACGAATGACAGAGACACAACAAACTAACAGATCAAATTCATTTGGCGAAATCTTCAATCGAGGTAAGGGGTGAGATAAGGTTCGAATTTATGAGTATAAAATAACGTGAGATGAACGGGAATACCGAAATTACCAGATGTTCATTCGGGGCTTACCACGTACGGTTGAGCCCTATTGAGTAATAATAATTAATTAATAATATATGAATGGTAATAGTGAGGAGTAAAATATAATTTAGAAACCTATAGAATTGTGTGAATTAATTTATATTAAGATTGTGTCCTATTTGATTTTATGAAACCTATAATAATTGTTATTGTATGAATGATATGTATTTGAGTGTTCTTGTCTACTTCATTGAAATTCTGATATTACTTGAAAGTGCACTTAATTGATTCCTTATTATGTGATTGATGAGACTGGAATGTGTATTGTGAGTAGGGTAAATCAAATATTGGGATTTTATGTGATTGACTGATATAACTATATATAATGATGAATATTGTGAAGTCAAACTGAAACTTATTGAATTGTGATGATCGAGTAAGTCTGAGATATGTGTAGTAGATTTTGGAGTTAGGATTATTTTATCATCATATAGGGAGAGTTTGACAAACCTAGTGATTCAGGAAAGTATGTAACACCCCGTTTTTCAAAGCGAGGGTATATTTTTTTTTTTAAAGGTAATTAAAAACGAACAAAGAAATAAATCAGGAAATGCTGTTGGATAAATAACCGAGTCATTATAATTTACGCAGCGGAAAAGTTTCTCCAATTACAAATCCAAAACATTTCTACATAAACATCAAATGGTACATGGAACCCATTCAAAGATGATATCAAACTGATAATATTCGTATAAGTACAGTTTTCCAAAACTAAAATACTCCAAACCAAAAAGAAGGACCCCTAGTCCCTATACATCATCCTAATCTGATCATCCTACCAAAAACTATACACCCTGAGTAATCTCCACGCGCCCCGTGAGATCCTCCTAACACAACCGCAGTCAAGCATTCCCATCTCCATCCCTGTCCGTAGGGTACGAACCAGTAGGGCCGTCCTGACTCTCATTTGAGGGCAAAGCCCAGATTTCCACAATAGTGTAAAGGGTCGCCAACCAGAAAATAACAGATAACACATAGCAATTAAGTTTTTGAATGCTCAAAACAACTTTTTAACTAAGCATGCACCTTAACAGGATTTTCAATGTGCGAAAAGTTCATACATTACATTGCCAATGGAAATGAAGGTAAAATGCAGTTCTCGATCTCCTAATTAACACATGATAAAACAAGACATGGATAGATTCATGAGCAATTAATCATACAACTAAAAATGAGGATTTTCACTGAGCCAATCGATTGGGCAATCGATTGGGGTGAAGATTTTTTAATGAAAACAGAATCCTGGACTGAATTCAATCGATTGGTAAATCGATTGATTGGTTCCTGAGCCCCTGGTCTCGAGCCAATCGATTTCCTAATCGATTTGGTGAGGGATTCTTAATGAAACAGAATCCTGGGCTGAATTCAATCGATTGGTAAATCGATTGATTGGTTCCTGAGCCCCTGGTCTCGAGCCAATCGATTTCCTAATCGATTTGGTGAGGGATTCTTAATGAAACAGAATCCTGGGCTGAATTCAATCGATTGGTAAATCGATCGATTGGTTCCTGAGCCCCTGACTTAAGGCCTAATCGATTGGGCAATCGATTTCGAAAGGGATTTTAAAAAGGCTGATTTACAAAATCGATTGGCTAATCGATTTTGTTCGTTTGGCCAAGCCCCTGTCTTCCATCCAATCGATTGGGAAATCGATTTTCCTGATCAGTTTTCCAAAAATTCATGAATTAACCTAAGTCATTCCTAATCAAGTCCACAACCTAACACTTAGCAATTCCTACGCGATTACTACGACGCACAAAGGTTCGATAACCATCATACTTACGCACAATAAACAACACATAACACTTAACACCTTCATCTCAGTTATCACGATAAATCAAAATTCGAATCACTCAATCATAAACTCAAATCAAACATGACTCGCGTGCCAGGCACCCTAATGCAATGCGTATATGCCAAAATGCATGGACTCGGAATTCCAAACCAAAACCCTCCTCGAAGGGCCGTAAATCATAATGTACCGCCTATCGCAGGCCAAAGTACCAATTACCGAGGTGCCACCTATCACGGGTCAGCACGATTTACTAAAATGCGTAAATCATAAACGTACCACCTATCACGGTCAGTACAGTTTACCGAGGTGTCACCTATCACGGGTCAACACGATTTACTAAAAGAAAAAGCGGGAATCGTAAATGTACCACCTATCACGGGTCAGTACAGTTACCATGGTGTCACCTATCACGGGTCAACACGATTTACTAAAATGTAAATCGCAAACGTACAACCTATCACGGGTCCGTACAGTTTACCAAGGTGCCACCTATCACGGGTCAGCACAATTCACCAAAAATGTAAATCGTAAATGTACCACCTATCACGGGTCAGTACAGTTACCATGGTGTCACCTATCACGGGTCAACACGATTTACTAAAATGTAAATCGCAAACGTACAACCTATCACGGGTCCGTACAGTTTACCAAGGTGTCACCTATCACGGGTCGACACAATTTACCAAATGAAATGCATGAGCATACACAGACTCCATTCACAACAATCGTTAAGCAAATGCAGATATTAAAAGATTCCCCATTTTTAATACCCATTTAACTTAAACGACTTTCAAACAACATTTAATTAAATAAGTCATTAAGAGATTCCCCGTTCTTAATACCGATTTAACTTAATGATTTTCAAAACAAAACGTTAAGCAAACAGTCATATTAAGAGATTCCCCATTCTTAATATACTTTTGACTTAAACGGTTTTCTCGCAAAACATTCAGTAAACGAGTCATTAAGAGATTCCCCATTCTTAATACTCATTTACCGAAACGATTTTCAAAAACGACAGTTAAGTAACCGAGACATTAAGAGATTCCCCATTCTCAACGCCCAGTTAACTTAAACATTTTCCTCAAATGCACATTAAGTAGACCGAGGTATTAAAAGATTCCCCATTTTTAATACTCGTTTAACTCTAATGGTTTTCAAATTCCACAGAAACAAATTCAAATATACTTTCACATTCAAACCATAATTCACAGCAACCACACCAATTAACAAACATCAAGTTTTCATTTACCCATAATCATACACAATGACATTCAAATTCATTTACCACGAAACATTCATCACTATAAACAAAACCTAACTCTAAGGTTTTTACCCATAACGCACTAGTTTGGTTTTTCCCCAAATCGATACATTTAACCCTAACAAATTCCTTCCCACACAACTACAGATAAGTCCCTAATGCAAGCTAGAAGTTTGGAAGGAGCCCTTACCTCAAAGTTAGCTTTATCGAGAGTTTCCGGTTCCGCGAGAAATTCCGGTAAAATCTCCGCTCGCAACGCCGCTTCCAAATTAGTTCACTAGCACCGTAGCGTGGTGGTGAGCAACTTTCCCTTCTGTCTCTTCGAGAAATGAGGTTCGGATCTAGGAGAAACGGAGGGGTTTGTGTTTGGATCTCAAAACCGTTTTTCTTCGTTTTTGAATCAAAGAGGAAGAGTGGAGTTACGAAAACCATGATCTAACTCTCACCCAACCTTGGGTCACTAGCTTTGAAGGAAAGGAAGCAACGAAAACGAAAAATGGAGAAAGGATGGATTTTTGGTTAATGATCGCGTGAACCTGAGGAAGGAGATGGAAAATTTGGGTTTTCCTTCCTTTCTATTTCTTTCCTTTGCTTTTCCTTTCTTCCTTTTCCTTCCTTCCTTTATATACTATTTTCTTTTCCTTTTCCTTCCTTCTAGTTTTCCTTTCTTTTTCCCTCCAAGCAAACATATATATAAAATAAATATAACTTAACAAATATCTCAAAATCTAGATATTTATTAAATTACCGTTTCACCCGAAACGCCTTTAAATTAACCGTAAAGTATTTACCGCTGTTAAATTCAATTTATTTATCGACGAGAAATTCTAATTGGCATTGAAACACCTTTTTGATCATAAAACTCCAAAATATTATTAACTTTGGCATAAAAGCCTCCGAGCCAAAATCCAAAATATACCAAAAATACATAAAAGGTACTTTAAAATTATGGGTCTTACATTACTCCCCCCTAAAATTAGTTTCGTCCTCGAAACTATGCATCGATAAATAACTCTGGGTGTTGTTCCCTCATCTTGCTCTCCAGTTCCCAAGTCGCATCTCCAGTAATTGGGTTCCAGATCACCTTGACCAACGAAACATCCTTGGTTCTCAACCGCTTAATCTTCCTGTCATCAATTCTCACGGGTGGTACTTCGAACGACAGGTTATCCTTTAGCTGGATTGTGTCTGGTTCGATCACGTGAGATGGATCTGCGAGATATTTCCTCAATTGTGACACATGGAACACGTCGTGAATATTGGACAGTATCGGAGGTAATGCAATCCGATAAGCAACCGGCCCAATTCGTGCAGAAATCTGATATGGTCCAATGAATTTCGGAGTCAACTTCTTCGATTTCAAGGCTCTACCTACTCCAGTAGTAGGTGTGACTCGCAGAAATACATGGTCACCCTGTTCGAATTCCAAAAGTCTGCGACGCTTGTCCGCGTAACTCTTCTGACGATCTTGTGAAGTCTTCATTTTCTCCTTGATCTTCCTTACTTTAGCTGTGGTCTGTTGCACCATCTCTGGTCCGACAATCATATTCTCACCGTCTTTTATACCAACACAAGGGCGTCTGACACTTGCGTCCGTATAAAGCTTCATATGGTGCCATTCCAATACTTGCGTGGAAACTATTGTTGTAAGTGAACTCAATCAACGGAAGTACATCATCCCAACTTCCTCTATCATCCAAAACACATGCTCTCAACAGGTCTTCCAAGGACTGATTCGTCCCTTCAGTCTGTCCGTCCGTTTGTGGATGGTAAGCTGAACTCAATCGTAGCTTCGTTCCCAACGCTTCGTGCAATGCTCCCCAAAAATGCGATGTGAACTTCGGATCACGGTCTGATACAATGCTCGATGGTACCCCGTGTAACCTCACAATTTCAGCAATGTAGATCTCCGTTAGCTGATCTACCTTATAAGTGGTCCTTACCGGTAAAAAAGTGGGCAGATTTAGTTAGTCGATCCACTATCACCCATATGGAATCATTCTTTCTCCTTGTCTTTGGTAAATCCGGTTATAAAATCCATGGAAATGCTGTCCCACTTCCATTCGGGAATATCTAAAGGTTGCAACATTCCAGCAGGTCGCTGATGTTCCACCTTCGCTTTCTGACAAGTTAGACAAGTGGACACATATTCCGCCACATGTTTCTTCATCCCTGGCCACCAATAATTCTGCCTCAAATCCTGATACATCTTTGTTGCCCCAGGATGAATACTCAGCTTACTCTTATGCGCCTCTTCTAGGATCGTTTTCCGCATATCTGTGATGGCTGGTACACAAATCCTACCATTACACCGCAAAACATTATCTGCCCCAATCTTGAACTCAATCGTCTTCCCTTGTACTATTAGATTCCTCTTCTCTTGAATTAAGACGTCATCCTGAGAATTCGCAATGTCTTCAAGTAACCCACTCGAGATCTTAATCATTCCGAATTTCAAAATTCCCGGTGCAAACTCTACGTTCAAGTGCAAGTCTCTCTAAAAGCTTCCCACAACTCTTGTTGTCTAGCCATAATTAGTGAAGACACCGATACACTTCTTCTGCTCAACGCATCAGCCACTACATTGGCCTTCCCAGGGTGGTACTGCAGTGTGAAATCAAAATCCTTAAGAGTCTCCATCCACCGTCTCTGGCGCATGTTCAACTCCTTCTGATCAAACAAATATTTCAAGCTTTTATGGTCGCTGAACACGGTGAACGTGCACCCATATAAATAATGCCTCCAGATCTTTAATGCAAAAACAACCGCGGCGAGCTCCAAATCATGAGTAGGATAGTTCCTCTCATGAATCTTCAATTGTCTCGAGGCATAAGCCACAGCTTTCTTGTGTTGCATCAGAACACATCCTAACCCTTGGTGAGATGCATCACAATAAACTTCATAGGGTTCTTCTGATTGCGGTAATACCAATACAGGTGAGGTCGTCATTTTCTCTTTAGTAACTGGAAAGTTTCTTCACACTTCTCCGTCCAAGCGAACGGTTGATCTTTTCTGGTAAGTTGTGTCAGTGGAGCCACAATCTTAGCAAAACCTTCGATAAACCTCCTGTAGTACCCTGCCAGTCCTACAAAACTCCGTATGTCAGTGACAGTCTGAGGCTGTTTCCAAGCAAGAACCGCCTCAATCTTAGCCGGATCTACAGCGATTCCTTCCTTGGTGATCACATGTCCAAGAAATTCACTTTCTCTAGCCAAAATTCACACTTCGACAGATTGGCATACAATCGCTTCTCGCGTAAAATCTCAAGAACTTGTCGCAAATGTTCTCCATGCTCTTCTTCAGTCCTTGAATAAATCAATATATCATCAATGAATACCACCACGAATTTATCAAGGAACGAATTAAAGATCCTGTTCATGTAGTCCATGAAAATTGCCGGTGCATTGGTAACTCCAAACGGCATAACCAGGTATTCATAATGTCCGTAGCGGGTTCTGAAAGCTGTTTTCTGAATGTCTCCTTCCCTCACTCGGATCTGATGGTAACCCGACTTCAAGTCAATCTTCGAAAATATCGCGGCCCCTCTCAATTGATCCATCAAATCATCGATTCGTGGCAAAGGATAACGATTCTTAATAGTTGCCTTGTTAAGCTGTCTATAATCCACACATAGGCGCGAGCTTCCGTCCTTCTTCTTAACTAGCAAAACTGGAGCACCCCATGGTGATACACTCGGTCTGATGAATTTCTTCTCCAACAAGTCTTCAATTTGGCCTTTGAGCTCATTTAATTCCAATGGCGACATTCGATAAGGTGCCATTGAAATGGGGTCCCGTTCCTGGGTGCAAATCAATGAAGAATTCCACTTCTCTTACCGGTGGCAATCCTGGAATTTCCGTTGGAAAATACATCCCGATACTCGTTGACAAGTATCACATCTTCTATTTCCACATTTATCTTTGCCTCTACATTTGCTAGAGACAAAAACTCATGAGTCCCTTCACTTAGCGACACTCGGAGTTTGTTAGCAGCTAAATACTTAACAACTCCTGGTTCGGGGAAAAGAACCAATTTACGAGCACAATCCAAAATCACATAATGATAAGACATCCAATCCATACCGAGGATGACCTCGAGTGATTGTAGCGGCAAACAAATTAGATTAACCAAGAAATCCTATTCTGAATAGTCATTCGACAATGTAAACATGCTGAATTTACGGTTAAGGTCTTAGCAGGCGTGGAAACAACCAAATCAAAAGGTAAAGCAGACACAGATAACTTCAAGCGATTCACACAGTCCATAGCAATGAAGGAATGGGTTGCCCCCGAATCAAAGAGTGCAGTTAGAGTGTTACCTGCAATCTCACAATCACGCTGAATCAGATTACCAGATGGATTTCCCTCTTCAGCATTCACACAATAAATGCGTCCTCTAGCAGTAGGACGGGTAGCCCTAGCCACATTCACCACTGGTTCCACCTTTGGAGCCGTGCAACTCCCTTGCCATGTGCCCCGACTTCTGACAATTGTGACAGACGGGGAGGTTAGTGGTACAAGCACTAGCATAGTGTCCTTCTCCCCCACATCGGAAACATCGAAGCACTTGCCCCATTTGCCTTCGAAATTCTGGTTCCCCGGGCGACTTCTGCCACCGTTGTTATTCTACGGGGGCGATTATAAGGTTAGCCACTTGTTTTCCCCTATTCTGATAATTCGCTCGACTAGGGCCTCCCGAATTAATTCCCTACTCGGCTAGCCCTCTTGTCTTCATATCTTCCACTTCTCTACATTTCTCTACCAGTGA
>PGTU02010541.1:0-37595 GCA_002896215.2 Cicer echinospermum | reverse complement strand
TTCGTAACCCTTAAACGTCCTTTTAATTTTCTATCTGATCTTGATATATTTGTATATGTGATTAATATTAGATGCATGTTAAACATAGTCTGTGATAAGTAATATTGTTTAATCTGATAATTGGACTTGTATGCATCTTGGTTAATCTCATATCAATCTAAAAGAACTTGCTAATCTTGTATGCCACAATTTAAATTCCGCTGTGGTGTATGAAATTGATTTAATTTCTTTAAAGAACTGATACATTCTGATATATTCCGATTATTACGAGGTCGTACCAACCAACATATATATATATATATATATATATATATATATATATATATATATATATATATATATATATACACAACACACATACATGTATTAAATGTCGGGAGCAGGAGGATCGAAAGGATTAGGAGGAACGAGAACGATTGGAATACGAGGAATATCCAAAACATCACGTGGTAAGAAAAAAGTTGTTAAACCACGTGTTGTTAATGACCCATCTTTCATGCTGATGCCGACAATTGGTACTGGTGGTGGAGCTATTCCTCTATATCCTGAGGTCCCTATAGAGCTTTATACCATAGACGAAATAATGGAACCCGGATGTATTGATTGCTACAACTGGATTGTCATTATTCCAGAAGGAGATGGGCATGTAAACTATTTTAATTATGACCGCTAAATATTTAATTTGTCAATTATTGCATTTATATTATTTTATTAATTAATTTTATATTTAATTTGCATTTAAAATTTGAAGATATCTTCCGTTTAAATTATCTGCAAAGGCAATTGCTGAAGTCATACAAGAGAAATATAAAAAACCATGGTTGTCTTGAGGTGAGATAAAAGAGGATAAGACACCTCAATTTAGTGAAGTTGATGAATTTTTACATTGTTTCAAACTAAGTGATTAGATGAATTTATTTTTATTACTAATTATATATTTGATTGCTTAATTGAATTATATCTTTTTATAATTTTTAAATTTAAACAAACAACGGGAAAAATGTACTCTGAAAAGAGAGCATAATGCTGCAATTTTGGCTTCTTTTGACCATCGTTTCTCCAAGCGTCTGTCATCTATACCGGCGTATGCACGTAATAATGCGAGAAAAAACGGTCGAATTGGATTGGTGAAATGTTGGGAGTGCTTTGTGGAGAAAATTGAACACATATGCTTACAAAGAGAAAAGAGAAAAAAAAAAAACAAAGATTAATAGAGCATCTGAGAGGGTACCAGTACTCAAAAGTGAGGTTCCATGTCTACTGGAGAAATTAAATATTATATGGTAATTACTATTAATATATATATATATATCTATTAATTTATATTCAATTAATATCACATTTCAGCAATTAAACTTGACATTAATTTAATATTTTTAGGAAAAACAACTTGGAAGGGAGGTCACAACAGGCTGAGATGCATCACTATCTTCATGTTAATCCTGAAATAAATGAGTATACTAATGGATTATCACAAAATGATTCAGGTAAATATATATTTAATTAGTATTTCAATTCACATATATTTCTTTAACTATATATATATTTCTAATTATAATATATTAATTAACTATTTTAATTTTTTATTTTATTTAGGGAAAAACTTCAACAAGTCATGAAAGAATGGGATGATCATCCAGCTACTCTTCCTCCTGCTCAGCAAGCTGGTCCAGTGCAGCGAAAAATAATATGAGACTGTAAGTTTTATGAGCATTAGTGGTGGCAAGTACAAAGGGCGTGTGTTGGGTGCCGGTAGTTTATCGTCAACATTTGTGAAAGGTCCAACAGGCTATATTCACACTGAGACGTCTTCTTCTTATGCTTGTACGGATCGATCTCATCATCCGTCGATAGATAATCTTGACCAGTTAAAGGAGCAATGGGCAAGTGAGCAAGAAGAAAAGACACAACAGCTGATACAAGCAGCAATTGATAAACTAAATGAGGAATGGAAACAAAAGTTTCAAGACCAGCAACAACAATTTCAACAGCAACAATTATCATTTTCTCATGTGTTTCATCAGCATTTCCTGCCTCGGCCTCAGTACTTGCATCAGCAACCACTATTCCAAGCAGCAATAAAATTACTCTCAATACTCCAGTAGCAGCAACCGCCTCCGAATTTCCAACAGCAACATCAGGATCCTATGAACTCTGCCTTCCAACAACAACAACAACCAATGTTTCAGCAACAACAATATTTTAATAATTATCAGTATGTTCCATCATTTTCACATCAACTTCCTCAACCTCAACCAGATCAAACTCCATACCGACCAACTATGCCAACAGCTGACTTGATCAGACCGGATTTAAATCAACCTCAACCAGCTATGGCTCCTCCTTCGACTAGTGGTGGTGTAATTGAAGATGAAATCCAATTTCAAACCATGATGTCTCCTCCAACACAAATTAATAATACTTTTGAGAGACTTCTGTCATCGGGTAACATTTCAGCAAATAATGATGGAGGGAGTAGAGCGATTGATCAGAGGAATTTATTACGATAATTGATGTACTTCAATAATATTTGGTAATTTTATTTTTGGTTTGTATTAACACATTATATCTTGTCCTATTTAATTATGGTGTCTTTAATTTTTGTTTGTATGACATGATTTTATTAATTTTGAAATGTTTAATTTGGTTTGTTAGTAATTACTTTAATTAATATTAATATTATGTTTTTTATATATAATAGTCATTTTCAATTTAAATTTAATTTAAAATTTAAATTTAAATATTATATTTTAAATTTAATTTAAATTGTAATATTATATATTTTAAATTTAATTTACATTGTAATATTATATTTAAAATTTAAAATTTATATTGATATTAATTTATTATATATAATATTATTTTTTAATATTAATTTTCAAATTTAATAAAATTATTTTTTTAATAAAGTCAAAATTTTGTGGCGGCCTAAAACCCTCACAAAAGGAGACATTTGTGGCTGGCCTGGACCCCCGCAAAAGCTTAATTTTAAATATCAGCTTTAACATTTGTGGCGGCCTAAACCCTCACAACAGGAAGAGACATTTGTGGCGGCCTAAGCCCTCACAAAAGGAGGAATTTGTGGGCGGCCTTTGCCCTCACAAAAAGCCGCCACAAATGGCCTTTGCCGTTTTGGCCGCCACAAAGGTTTGTGACTATCTTATTTGTGGCTGCCTAAGACTGCCACAAATATCTCTTTTGTGGCTGTTTTCCCTCCTTTGTGAGGGTTTTTGGCCCTCACAAATTCTATGAATTCTTGTAGTGAAATATTGTGGGCCTGAAGCACAAATGCTTGCGCATGAGGCACATTTCTATAGTATTTTCACATCTTGTTTCTATCCAGACGCGTCTGGAGTGCAAATGCTTGTGTTTGGGCGCATCATGGACTACATAATGTATTAAATTGCATTTTTCTCACTTTCTATGTATTTTTTTTTAGCTAATTTGAAGTTTGGAGACTTGTGCCCTATAAAATAAATTCAAAGACGGCTCTGATTCTAAAACTACTAAAGGAGTTTTATCAAGAATCATTCATGAATCTTTCTTGTAATTCTTCTTTAATCTCTATCTTTTGTATCTATGTCATGAGTAACTAAACTTTGTTTTTTAGGGATAAATGAAACAAAATGAAACTCTTATTTGTCTAATTTAATTTCTAGCTATATAAATGAATTTATTGAATTATTTTTCTCATATTCGGGCTTAATGCTTTTTATTGTTTGATTGACTTTAAATTATTTTACGATTTGTATTTTGTTTTATGAATGTCTGAGATGAGAAATTCATGATATTGTAGTATAGAGGTAGATGCATATCATGAAACCAGTTGAATTATATGCAAATACAATAGTTTAATAAGATAATTTGTATATTGTATAGCTTAATTTTAATCTTAATCCGTTGAAAAATTATGGGTTACTTTGGAATTAAAGGTTTTGTCACTAAGACATTAGGGAAAGTATAATAAAGAAAATTCGGTTAGAATTGAATAAATGAATTCGAAGTGAGAAACATCCCTGATATTTTTTCTTATTATAAAAGTTCAATTATATTATTCTTGTTAATTTTAAATATAATTTCAATCAATTCAAATTTTTTTTGTTAAATTTTGGTAATTAATATAATTCAATAGTATAACGTAATCTTTGAGTTCGACACTCAGTACTACCGTTTTATTATTATTTACAACGATTCAATATATTTGCTGAAATGCTATCACTAATGTTAGAAAGTTGGCTAATAGTGATTTCTAGCGTATAACTAAAAAACTTGTCAATTGAAGTTAAAATGTTTGATAAATTTAACTGTTGTAAATATAAAATGAGAAAAAAGTATAAAAATTATTTAATTTGAAGTATATAAAAACAATAAAAAAATTATCAAAAAATAATAATAAAAAAATGTATTGATTATTGAATCCATGTCCTCCCTCTCTTCCTCACTTTTTTATTTCCTTTCCAAATTTAAGAAGAACTTTTGCCATAAAGTAAAGTAGTGCTACAATTTCTTCAAAGGCATATTTATTGAAAATATATGTCTTTGTGCCGTTATTACTTTTGTTGTTGTTGTTAATTTTAGAACAAGTAAATTCCGCGTAATCAACTCATTGTTAGGTACAAAAGATGAAACTTAATAGTATGGATATTTGTTAATTGAATTAGGATTTAGAAAATTATTATTTTTATATATATCTATAGTTTTTGTTGGTTGGGGATATGGCATGGCAGTAGCATGCTTGTCCTCCGATAGAGAATATGGACAACCCACTAACAAAGGAAAGTGGGACAGTTACTTCACCATAACAAAAATAATATACACACTAAGTTACTTCACCTTAGCATTTTATATATAGTTACTTTTTTATTATTAGTTTGATGGATTGTTCAAATGAAATAAAGAATAATTTGACTAATAATAGTTTCACCTATATGGTTGCGGAAAAAAAAAATGAGGATCGTAAATTTGTAATGTTCATCTCTTTTAGTAAAAATTAGTTGATAGCAAATAAGTTATTGTTAATAGTTGATAGTCTATCATTGATATCTATTAAGTTAATTGAAGTATTTGATAAAGTTAATAATTAAAATAGTTTAAAAATATAAAATTTTATAAAAAGATATTTTTAATTAAAATGATTTTTATATTAATTAATTCTTAAAATATTTTAGAATTAGTATTTTTATTAATTTAATTTATTAATTCGGTATATTTTTTATTTATTTAACTAGTTTCTTTATTTTAAATTATACTAAATAAATTATTTAAAAGTACTTATAAAAATATTTTAAATTATATATTATTTACAAATAAGCTATTTATTTAAATTATTTATTTTAAATTATAATAAATTAATTAAAAAAGTTAATTACTATAATAAATAGAGAAAATGATAAATTTTAACCTCAAAAGCTACGTGAAGAAATTTATAAAAAAGATATACAAACTATAAACTCCTAAATGAGTATTTTCAAATAAGTCCTATACTTTATAAACTATAAGCTACCATTGAAGCCTTACCAAATAGACTCTTAGATCATTATTAAAGTTGTTTCATCACTTTCATGGGACCATCACTTTCATGGGACCAGTTTGTGAATGACTTTTGGTTTAGCCATCGGCTTTGTTTTCCACACACTTGACCCGCCTTAAAAATTTGACTTAATTGCTTTTCATTTATTTTTAGGCTAAATTACATCCGCATCCACATTTCCTTACTTAATTTTATTTGTTCTTTATTTTTTTTATTTCGATTTGGTCATTTATTTTAATTTTTAAGTGACAATTTAGTAAGTTGTTAAGTTGATCATTAAATGCAAAACTCAAATATTCAAATAAACTTATATTTTCATCTCCAACAACATCAAATGAAGAATAAAAATATGAGTTTATTTAAACATTATTGATATTTTAAAACATAATCAAATTGTCACTTAAAATTAAAATAAATGACTAATTTGAGAAAAAAAAAATAAAGGACTAAAATATTAACTGAAATTAAGTTAAGGGACTGCTGTTGCAATTTAACTTTATTTTTATTTTACACTCAAAATTTAGAAATATTTTTTATTTTATATTTAAAATTTAGAAAGGTGAAGGAATGATGACTAGTGCATATCTATATTAATGTCTTTTTCCACTAGAGCAAACAACTATAATTGTTTTCATTTATCTTTCTTTCATATGAAACTCTAACCAAAAATATTCAATTTTGAATTTATTCTAAATTCAATAATTAAAATCATAGAATCATATCAATTTTTTATTCTACATTGATTAATATTTTAAAGTAATCCTACAACTGTAAAATTTTAATTAGGCCTATTTAATTTACAACAGAATAAATAATGAACATAATAATAAAATATAAATCTTTACAAAGTTTGGTAGAAGACAAACATAATAATATAAAGCTTTTACATGCTAAAATTTACTTCATTATTAATTGAGACTAAAGCATATATTGTTCACAATAAATAACAATAATATATAATTAAAATAAAATTTTAATTAACTATCGAGGTAGAAAGTTACTTGTAGGCATTTCATTGATAGATGCACAACTATTGGCAGATTGAGTAGAACTTGATTCTTGTGGAAGAGCTTTTGAATGAGTTTTACCATGCAAGAAAAATGCTGGTTCTTGTGGAGTTGGTAATTCAATTGAATAACTGCTTAGATAGGAAGCAATTGTCACCATTGAAGGTCTAGTATTTGGGTCATGTTGAACACATAATAAGCCAATTTGAATACATTTAATTACTTCACTTTTAGAATAATCTTCTTTAATGTTTGGGTCCAATATACTTAAAGGTGTTTGATCCCTCCATTCTATCCAAACCTGAAATACTAGATTGAATTAAATTTCTCAATTATTACCATTGAATTTGGGGAGGGGGATGTATTATTATATAATTTTGACTCACATTATTCAAGAGTCCATCAACAAAACGTTGTGGTGTGTGTATGAACTTGCATTTTTCTTTCCGGTAATAATCTCTAAAAGCATGACTCCAAAGCTAAAAATGTCTAATTTTTCAGAAAATTGTCCAAGCATTGCATATTCTGGAGACATATAACCACTATAAAGTAAAATAAACTCAATGTTAGTTTAACTAAAATGTACTTTAATTAAGAAAATATGGAAAAAGAAAACAGACGGACGTCGAACATTCAAAACTTACTATGTTCCTACAATTCTATTTGTACTTCCTTGGTCTTGACTTATTTCAACAATTCGTGCCAAACCAAAATCTGCAATTTTTGGAATCATATTTTCATCTAATAAAATATTACTAGGTTTGAGATCACGATGTATAACTTTGAGTCGAGAATGTTCATGTAAATAAAGAATTCCTCGAGCAATTCCTCCTATGATGTTAAAGCGTTCAACCCAACTTAACAACTTTTGTCGTTGAGAATCTACAAAAGTACTCAAGAAATCAAATGAAGTTTATATATAGAAAACCTAAATACGAAATGCTTAAATATCAACAAATGAAAGGGTTTAAGGTGAAAAATGTCTAACCAAATAAAAAGTAATCAAGACTTTTGTTTGTCACATATTCATAAATAAGTATTTTCTCTTGTTCTTCAAGGCAAACACCAATAAATGTCACCAAATTTCATGTTGAAGTTTAGCTATCAATGAAAACTTCATTCTTGAATTCCTCTACGCCTGCTTCGAACAATCTTGAACAGTCTCTTTAAGAGCTATTTTCGTCCATCAAAAAGGATTACCCATAAATATATATTATCAAATTTATTTATTCAAAAAACAAGAAGATAAAAAAATAATAGCCGTAATTAGATTTAAATAATATTTACTTGTATGTTGGTGGGTTAGATATTATCATTATGAGTTTTCTTTTCAGTTGTGATAGGTGTAAATGAATTAGATAACTTGAGGGAATTTATTTCTGAAATACATAAAATATATTTTGAACTTTTAATATTTTTCAAAATGCATTTTTAAAAAATGCATTTTCATAAACTTCCATAATAATGTTCTCCTCTAAAATGTGAAGTAAATATATACTAAACAATCAATTGTTATTTCCTTAAAACATTTTATGTTTCATTTTTCTAAATTTGTATTAATGTATTCGTTAATTATAAGGGAAAAGATTTTTAAAGGAAAACATTGTCTACATCGTTAAAAACAATGAAAATATCAATTTTTTATTTAAATATTGACTAAACATTTTATATTATGTTTGTAACACTAATTTACTTTAAGAATCTTTTATTAAAATAAATTAAACATATTTTAAAAAAAATAAATATTTACAAAGTAAAAAATGATAAGCTTTCTCACCTTGTATACCTCTCCAAAACCGCCTTTGCCAATGTAATTGTCTTTAGAAAAATTGTTGGTTGCTTCTTCAATTACCGCCCAATCGAATTGCAATGGTTCTAAAAGTGACACTTTCTTCACCAACTAAATAAAATATATTTCATTTATTGAACGTATTAAAGTTTATAAGAAATTGCAAGTTCAAAATATATATTTTTCAAATACTTACAATTTTCTCGAAGAATAGTCCTACGACTCTTTATTCCCATTCTCTTTAGCAAATAGTAGCCAATAGAAAAGAGCATCACCAAAACAATTATAGGCACTACAATGAACACAATAGTTTTCTGCTTTGCTACACAAAATAATTACTCTGTCACTATTTATAGCAATTTATAACTATATTTATAGTTTATATTTCAAATATATCCCTTGTTAATACTACCAATATTAAATTCATTTATACACAAAAAATAATTCAATAATTCCCTAAAAAAAATTAACTTTGTATATAATATATACATTAAGTAATTACACTACTTAGTTTTCATAATATATACATAAGTTATGTTATACATGCTTATTATAATGTTCACTAATAAAATAAATTTGCATCATACACAAGATTATTTTTCACTATAGGATGATGGATCAATAAGTCACATCATAAATCTGTTGTTTAAGATTTAAAAAACAGTAATTATTATAGTATTTTATTTTTTTGCTATAAATTTTCAAAAATAAATTTTTGAGAAGCTATTCATAAAATAATTTTTGAATTTTTTTTAAATCTGATTTTTATCATATTAAAATCTTTAATATTAAATATTTAAATTACTGAACGTCATAATTACTTTTTTTTAATTCTAACAAATAAATCTAAAATACTTTTTATTTTTAAATAAATTTTTATAAAAATTATTTTAAAAAATATAAATTTAAAATCATTTTTAAAAAATCTTAAACATACCATCGCTTTATCTGATGATAGAATTCATTAATTTAGTAATATAATAAATTTGTACGGTGTAAAAGTTACATCACTTGAGGGTCATAATTCACATGTAGTAAATATTAAGTCATGATGACAAAATTCAATGTATGTCGTTGACTTCAGTTAGTCAAGCTTCGTATATGTTATTTTTGCTTCCTGTAATTTCTGTTGAATTGCTTCATAGTATACTTTTCTTTTTGTAAAAATCATTTTAAATTTTAACACAAATACGCTAAGTAATGTTTTTAATATAACAATTTTATATTAAGAGACTATGAAAGCAAACTATCAACTTCATTAAATATTTACAATATATTATGATTAGGTTTTTTTTAATATCAATAAATATTATAGAAAAAAAAACTAAAATACAGAGAATTAAAATAATTTTTTTTATTAACTTCAATGCATATTAAATTATTCACTTTATTATTTAACTCATCTCTGATTTCTTCACTTTATTAATTATTGACTTTAGAAGACAAATAGTTCACCTGCATCTCGTGATGACGGCATAGGACTGCTAGGCGGCTGAGTTTCGTCGTTGTCGCCATAAAATCTGAATAATTCAAACCTCAAATTGCAGCTAGGATACAGAACTCTCCCCCAACAATTCCCAATAAGGACCATGGAATTGCTGTACCAATCACATCATTTAGACACGAAATACAATCATCACTGGACAAATCTTGAGTACACTGTTCAAGAGTATACAATGTTTGTACATCATTCAACTTTACTGATTTTGCCGAATATCTTTCAACACTATTCCCTGTGTCCTTCGCGAGCTGAGATAACTGATTCGATAAATATATTAGTGATGAATTTTGCTCCGAGTTAGATGTTGAAATATTTATATCGCTATACATAGGACTTGTTTCCATCTTATAGAAATATTGATCAGAATAGCGAAGCAAGCAGTGACTATACCAAATTATACCCTCAAGCGATGAGCGACACTTTGAGTTCGAAGATAATCGATCTGTTGCATTTTTCACACATTGACCACAGAGGTGAGGTGGAAGGTTACCTCTACACATGAAATGGCCGTACACCATTTGTTCCACATTATCTTTATAAAATATTTTGCCATTGGTAGCGTTGGAAGACAAATAAGAGAAGAGAGTTTTGGTGTATATTTGAAAAGTATTGTCTTTAGTTAAGGAATGGTTACTTGAACAATTATGGAAAAAGATAAAATGGATCTTGTGAAAACCCCGAATCTTGTTTTGAATCATTAGTTTCAGGAACAAGTGCAACTGGTGTTGAGGAATCACTAACATTCCTATAAAAAGGATATAGTTCGTACCTAACATTACAACTGGGATAGAGAGCTCTCCCACCCTGCTTTCCCTCACAACACCATGGAAGATCCCCAATCACTATACTGAGGCAGCTTCTGCAATCATTAGGCGACAAGTCCGGCGTGCACTGAGCTAGACAGTAAAGGTTTTGAGATCCTGAAATAGTTGCTTGTTTTGTGGCAAATTTCTTGTTCTCATCACCAAGAAGAGAACGTGTTGCTTCGTCTGCAGTTTGATTCATGGTCGAAAACAATAGACGCATGAAGCTGTTTTTGTTTGAGACGTTGCCGGTGTTCAACACTCCAAGTCGAGGCCTTGTATCAAAGGTAGAAAAGAAAGAGCGGTTGGAGTATCGTACCGTGCACTCGTCGTACCAAATCACGGCTTGTTTAGACAAAGAGCACTCTGAGGATAGTATTTGGGTTGCATTAACTATGCATTGATGACAGAGCTGAGAGGGTACATCACCTCTACACATGAAGAGTCCATAGACAGAATCAGAGGGGTTTACCCCAGTTACCGTGGTGTTGTAGAATTCAGTGTTGTCGTTGGTTTTTTGATGACAAGGAAGAGAGGAGGGTCTTGAGATTGACTTGGAATGTACTCTTGTTGGGTTGTGGTAGCGTTGATGGAACAATTTTTATACACATAAACAGGAGTGTCAGTGTCTTGTGCTTTGATAATTGTAAAAAGGAGGAAGTTAACAAGTATAGAGAGATAGAGAATTTAGACAAAGCCATTGATTTTTTTATAGAGTTGTTAATTGCAAAATACAGTACAGAATGTTTTCGACCTGCAAACGCAAGCACTTTGGATTTGTTAATAAGTATAGAATGTTGTTAGCTAATATATATATATATATATATATATATATATATATATATATATATATATATATATATATATATTGTGAAGATGTTTTATGAATTAATGTAATAAAATGATGACGTATTGTGATGTATATAAATCAAATTCAATTAAAACAAACATCAGTTAAGTTTTCTCATTTATGTCAAAAAAAAAAAAGTTGTTTCCAAAATTCTTTTAAAGTTTTTCCAAATAACATAGGTTGAAAAAGAAATACAACCACGTGACTTTGATGCGTACTACTTAATAGGAAGACTTTGAGGAGTCATGAAACCTGCGATGTGGAAAGCTTCGTATCCTCCTTATCTCATCAATTATCATTGGTTCCAGTGGTTTGAAATGAAATCATACATTGAATTATATTTTACATCATTTGTATGGTTCACTGCTTCACTAAATTTAATTTTAGTTCACCGAAAGTCCATAGACCTTGTACACGAGTTAACGTGTTTAATTTACGATTTTTTAATACTTCTGTCGGATCAATTAAATTATAATAGCTATAATATATCAAATTTTATATTTTTTATTATTTTATTTCTCTTTATTAAATTTTAAAATTTAAAATATACATGCATATATATATTTATTTATTTATGTATTTATAATTATTAATACAAAATAAAAAAGTAAAAATATAAAATAGAATAAAAGTGATATAGCAAAAATTAATATTGATACTCATTTTGTCTCGTCTCATTAAATTACAATTATAACATTATTAAAGAGTCTGGGATCACAATTGTATTTATTAGTTAGTAAAAGTCTAACCTTTATATTAAACCGATATAATAACTTTTATTTTATTTGCCTCTTATTACTAGTTGTCTTTGATTTTGATTTCTGATTGTCTATAGTTCTGGTTTATCCATCCTTCACCTTATTCCTTCTATTTTATTTGTTTTATGTTTTTTTCTTTTCTTTTCATCTTGTTTCATTCTCTGCAAAATACTAGCTACCCCCACCCCACCCTTATCTTTCTATTTTTTTTTTTGTCTACATTTAGGGTTAACTTATTTTTATATTTTTCTTTTGTTTTTTAAGTTATATTCAAATTAAGTTCGGACTCCAAATTCATTGGATTTTTTTTCTCTTCTCTCTTTTGCTTTAATATATTTTTTTTTCTCGTTAATCAGTCCAACCTTATTTCCATTTTCAAAATATTAAGTTTAATCAATTTCTAATAAATATTAAATCTTCTAAAAATAAATTTATTATTCACGGTTAATTAGATGTGATATCATTTTAATCTTTGAATTATTATGACACAAGTTGTACAACTTGATGATTCTAAAACTCATTTTTATAAATTAATAAATCTAAAATTAACTTTTAAATTTAATTAATTAGATGTGACATTTTTTAATCTTTGAGTTGTTAAGACACATTATACAATTCGGTGGTTTTAAAACTTATTTTTATAATTGAAAATAATAATAATACTCTTAAACTGATGAATTAGATGAGTCACCTTTTTAATCTTTCAATTTTTGATACACAAGTTGTGCAACTTGATAATCTTAAAACTTGCATTTTCAAATGATTATTCAAAATTAAACAATCTTATTTTATTTTATTAAAACAACTTTTTTTTATTAACAACAAAACGCATTTTTTTTAAAAACACAATTAACATATCTGCATTTTCTACTCAAGAATTATATAGTTTTGATTTGTCCATCGCTCTTGGAAATGCGTAAAAGTAAATTCACACTATTGTCAAACACAATAATAAAAAAACTTTTTTTTTTCTCTCTCTAATTTGAACACTTTTTTTCTTCTTTTAAGCGTCGCATTTATACAAAATTTATATTCACATTTTACTAATAAGAAGAAATAAAAATTCTGAAGTTAACAAAAAATTTTGCATAGTTAATTATAAGTAACTATTTTTTACGGATGTCGTATGATATTAATATCTATTATACGCATAACCGACTCCCAAATCATAAATCTGGTTTCAAAAGGTCATTTGTATGTTTTCAAGGGTTTTTCAATGTTTATCCTATTAAAATAAACTTTGGTGGCTACTCTGTTGAATTCGAGCTAACCCTTAAAATTTTAGGTTGCGACAGTATTAAAGTAAGAAAATAATATAGAATTGTTGAAAAGGACATGTAAAGTGATTGCTTTTCAAAATACAACTATTAGAATTTAAGTCGGTCCATACAAAATTGACTTGTAAAATGATTCCTTTTCAAAATATGACTATTAGAATTTAGGTCGGGCCATACAAAATTGACTTGGAAAATGAGTACTTGATAAACACATTTTATAAACTCATCCAATGTGAGACTCTTTACTTTTAACACATCCATTCATGCCTAGGTCTCGACATCTAGACCATGACTTGAGTGGGCCTATGAAAGTAACTTGATAGCACGTGGTCCAAGGGATCTTGGATAAGCGCTTGATACCATATTAGATTTTTATATTAAACTTAATTATTTTTTACAAAATCGACTTATAAATTGAGAGGTGTCTCATTATAAACTACGTAATACGAAGTGGAACTTTGGTGACGGCCAGAGACGGTTTGCGTTGATGAGGAAGAAGCATGGCAAAGTAACACTCAATAGATTGTATCTACAAACACTGCGATGTCCAAATCAGTAACACTTCTGAGGGAGCGAAAGGTATATTTTTAGTGAGAGTAATTACGTACCTTGCATTTGAAGAGTGTGACTATTTTATATGATGATCTTGTGAAAAGATAATTGTCGAGGTGGTTAGGACATTGTGGGATTGATGAGGAAAACTTAGGGGGCCATGTGGCATTGGTGAGATGTGATCAAATCAGGGAGTAACTTTGCTCAATTTTTGTTCTCCAAATGCCACTATGGATCTATAATGTTAAGTGTTGATTGCTTAGACCATCTCCAATGGTAGTCAAATAAGTTCATCTGTCAACGTGTAGTTGCGTAAAAATTCAGTTTTTGGCGAGTTCACTGTTGGAGATGTGTCAAGCTGTCATCACAATTCTCTCAGAAAGGAACAATACTTTCATAATTTAATAATAATAAAATTATAATCTTTACCCTTTTTTTTATTAATTTATATAAATAATAATAAATGTATTACTGTTAGTGGTGGGTCCTATTTAATGAACCTAGAGTCCACCGTTGAAGTAAAAATTGAATTAGTTGTTTTAAGATGATGTAGTATGGTAGACCTCATTTAATGAATCTATGTTGAATTCACCATTGGATATGCTCTTAGAGAACATGGGAAGCCTCGTGGCAGAGTCGTTTCAAAATGTCGTCAATCAGATCGTCCACTTCAATCTTGACCTGAACTTGGCTTTGGACAATCAAAACCCTGATAAAGTTTTGAAAGGTGATCAACTAGTGAAGCTGTAGTCAAAAGCAATGATTTAAAACCCAAACAAGACCAACTGATTCGATCAGTTCAATCGGGAAACGAACCCATGTCCGATTCGGTAAGCATAATAAAATTGATGGTCGGTAAAAACCAGGAAAAACTAAAAATCGAATTGAACCAAGTTAGACTGACCGAGTCACTAAACCGGGCTCAATATTTGAAAATCATCCAATTTTTTAAAATACTAAATTTTTTTATTTTTGCAACAAAAAGAATAAGTTTTTTAAACTAATAAAAACAATCTTTTTAAGTTTAACTTTAACAAAAAAAAAAAATTTATTTCACTCAAACCTTTATTCCACTTAATTCGCAAGACATCTGTGGTTGATCGATTGATCCATATGAGATTTGATGTTTGAATTTATATTATGAAGACTTGTATTTGTTGTGTATTTTAATGTATTTATTATAGATATGGAATATTTGTTATAAATTTTATGAATTTTACTTTATAAATTATGAAGTTCTGAATATTTTAATATATTTCAAAAGGGTCTAAGTCGTAGAGATACCTTTGGGCGTGTACTGAGAGTCAGAGATTCTAGTTACGGTCCATATGAAAAAAATACATTTCAATCAGCCTAGCCTTACTTAATACTTAATAGATTCTCTTTAATAATATATATTGGTATGTTATGATACCTGCATCAGAAGAACTTATCTCATAAAATATGTTTGGGTTATATGTAACAGGGATTTAGATTCTCTCTTTTAGTGGTCTCTGCTGCACTTTCTACTGCAACAATCTCGACCTTTGAATAATATGTGCCTTACTGATGATAAACTAATCCTCTGTACTCACTAAATCCATCTTTAGCAGATCAATATTTATACACTAAGGGAAAATAGATTATGAAACTCATGTAAGTCATAACGGGCTTTTTTGGATTGACTTATTTGAGCTTAGCTACTAGCATAAGCACTTGTGAAACTGTTGGTGAGAGCTTATGAAAACAACTGATGACATGTCTATAAGTTGTTTTCGGTTCATAAACTATCCCAAGTAACTTAAGAAAACAGATTATAACTTATATAAAAGCAGTTTGACTTTATTTTTATCTTGTGTTGTAAAAATAGCTTTTACATAAGTGCTTATGCTATAACCTGTTAAATAAGTTGTTACCAAGCAGAACCTAATCTGTAACTTCTGTAAGAACAAATCAAAGAGAGAGAAAAACTGTTGTTCTCAGTGAGGAAACGAACAAGGGAGAAACACAAAAATTGTAGCTGGCTCTACACAATTATTTTGGGGCTTAAGGATTTTTTTGTTATTATTTTGCCTGTTTACTTCTCAGTCATTAGATTTATCCAAAGGTTGAGATTGTTGCAGTAGAGACTGCAGTAAAGATAATTGAAGGAGAGGATCCAGATCCATGTAACAGATCCTAACCCATCCACATGGCTATGTGAATTTTTCGATCCCGTAAATTTTGGGGCATACCACACACAAAATCAAGATTGAATTTTTCTAAAGTGAACAACTTCATTTAGAGCGTAAAATGAGTATAATCAATCACTAATTAAATATTTTGGCTATGATCCCCGAATGGTCCCTAAAGTCTACGAAAAGATAGGAAAATTTGACGAGTCTGAAAGTGTGCCCACAAGGGCTACTCATCCATCAGCAACAAAAAGAGCCAAAGCATTGGCTCAACCTAAGATAATGGAAGAAGCTCTTATTATATATAATAAATGTAAAAGCAGGATTTGGGGTTTGATGATTTCATTCTTTAGAACTACACATTCGGCATCTCACAAACTACAAACTGTGTAGTTGAAACCTGGGAAGAAGATTATTTTACCAAATTTCGTTTAATTTCATCTATATAAACTGCAATTAATTTCTATTCTTCTTTTGGTATGTTCTGCGATTTGGCCGTTAAAAAAAATTGGTGTTTAAAAACTGAAGCGCACCTATTAGAAAAGCTTAAACTGGTATGAATATGAATTGATGCAGATTTGTCATCTCTTTGATTATCAATATATATATATATATATCATTGATAAAAGAATTTTAACAAAACCCACATCAATCAATTGATACATATGACTAAGTAAAAAATAGGTTGCTGCATATGACTAAGAAAAAAGTTAATCTAAATATTAAGTTTGCTTAAATAATAGTTTACTGTTATTTAGACAATATTGGGGTTGGCAACCATAGAACATCAAAATAAAGATTGAAGATACAGTTTATTTAGATAAAATGCTTAGTTTTGGTCCATATATTTTATAATGATTTACGGAATTGATTCCTTTATTTTAAAAAGGCGAAATATAAGCGGCTTTTGCTTCTTTCATCCAATACTTTATTAATTGGAGAAAATTTGTCTCCGTCTTTATTTCTATCGAGTGTAAAATTTAAATCTACATCTTGCTCGCGGTGAGGTTTACAATAATAAAATTAAAAATATTAAAAATCATATTTTTTTATAGGAAAAAATTATAATTTTTAACATTGAAAAAAATATTAAAAATATTAAGTATATACATGTATATAAAATTTAAAAATAACAATAATAATATTAGATATAACACTTTTATATATATATATATATATATATATATATATATATATAACCACCAAAAAAACTCCACATACCATACCAAGATTAATGTGAACATATTCCCTAATGGTCTCTCCAACCATTAGTTCTTAGGTCGCGTGTTACAATTTCAAACATATTTTTAAAATTTCTAGAAATATTTTTCTGTTGCATTAATTTTTATTGATTTATCATTGATATTCTTTAGATGCATAAATTTTGTTCATGAATATAATCATCTTAGTAAATACCTTATATTGTTAAATGTGTTTTTTGAAGCAATGGTCTTGAAGAAATGGAGAAGGTTATTAAGAACATGTGTGTGGGTTGTGGAGTGAAAAGAAAGAAGGAGTATTGTGTGGTAAAGGAAGAGATATGGGATACTAAAAATAATAGTTTCAATCGATGGTTTCCACATAGTTATACATAGAGTTATACTCATTTTTGGTCGGTTTTACCAGATTTTAGGATGGTATCGGATTTTTGTTCATCCTAAGACAATACAAAATTGGCCCAATGAAATTTATAGATCCATTCAATCTGACATTAAAGAGAATTTAACATTATATCACACACACACACACGCACGCACGCACACACGCACGCACGCACCCACGCAGACACACACACACACACACTATTGAAGACTTCAAAAAATCACTCACTATTGAAGACTTCAAAAAATCTATGAACAATTGGCAAATCCCAAAAATCAAAAAAAATGAGGTCTGTGTATCTATTCTTTTCAAAAATCTATTAAAAATCGATTATGTTATCAAAACGGAGGAACGTGATGTTACTCTTTCTAACCCCTTTGAAACAATAAATCTTCTTTCTTCAAAAACGCTCAAAAAACACGCCGACAGGAACTATAATTTCATACATATAGGTCTTGTTCAAGTTGGTATAAAACCTCTAACAAGGGAAGGATTAAACACTTCAATCCTATATGTCCTACAGGATGCAAGGTTTTTGAACTTTCAAGATTCAATTATAAGTACAGTTGAATCTAATCTATGTCAAGGACCAATTTGGTTTGGATGTTATCCAAATTTTTCTTTGTCTTTAAAAGACCCAAACATCGCAAATTCTCTCATGTTGCAAATAAAAACTCATAATTACAAAATGATAGAAGGATCTATCCGTGTAGTTATTATTTACAGAGTTCATTACAAAACAATGTTTTCAGCCTTTACGACAACAAAAAAATATTGAAAACAAAAAAGGCGAAACTCTATTTTTACAAACTGATTTAACAAAGGCAAACACTGTCATTCCAAAAACCATCATTTGGAAAGATATTGATCTTCCTGAAGAATGGATTCTGGAAGGAGCTGTTAGGCCACAGTCCCTTGAACAGTCAAAACCAAACAACAATCTAAAGGAAGTCATACAATACAATGACGGTAGAGTAAAACTAAGTTTTTCAAGAACTTCCAGTGCCAGATATTCTGATGCGGTTGATCCAGACATTCTTCAGTCATACAATTACCTCAAAAAATTGAAAACCGTATAAAGCCACATTTTTCAGCATACCAAGTGCTTCTTTCCAAAACGTTGATTACTCCACAAATATACCTCATCAAATCTACACTCCACCTCAAAACACTAATGAGGAATGTAATACCCCAATTTCTCATTACCTTATTTTGAATAGTATAATGACACAATACTATTTTTTTTATGAGTGTTAATATGTGTTCTAATTCTTTAGGTGTGTCTGTGTGTTTGCCTTAATAATTGATTTAAATCATTAATATTAACTATATTTAACTTACAAAAATAAATAAAATAAAATATATATATATATATATATATATATAAATAAAATAATATAAGGAGTGAATTTGTGTTGTTACACTAGTTGTTACCTTTAGCTCTAATAAAATGGGATAATAATAATAATTATAATAATATAATAATTATAATTATTATTATAGTAATAATAAAATAGGCTAATACTAGGTATATATATATATATAGAGGAATGGAGGTTAACAGAGCCACATTAGGAAGGAATGGAGGCTAATACTAGGTATATATATATAATTATAAAACATTCTTCCTCTTTGTACCTTGATCACAAGCCGCCTTGCATCATCACCATAACTATAAGGTATTATTCCTCTCTGTACGTTGATAATGGAGCTTTAGACTATGTAATTGCCTTGCTTGATAAATAAACTTTATGCCTTACTGCTTGTTGCTTGATCTGATCATGCCTTATTCACATAGACTTTTAACTTAAAATCACGTTATATAATAATCAATTTGGAATTAATTGGGAAGGGATATGGAAGGAGCACGTCTATAATTTCCCATCAACATTGATTTAATCTCTTGTTTCTTCTCTTCAATATTGATATCACAAGTGTAGCTTTTGTTGTTTGAGAAACCACTAGATATCCCACTTCCCAAAATAATGTCCTCAATTACATGTACCCTTAATAGCACGCCTGTACAATTTGTGCTTTACTTGTAATGTTGCTTTCTTTTAGTTATTGTTAAATTGTTGACCAGAGCGTTTGATTTAATCATCTGTCGTCATTGTCACATTACACAAATCTAAATGCACATAAGCTGTTTGAAAAATTGTCTAACAGTATTTTGGTTTATTGAAATTGCAATATTAAGACAATCTGGTTTCTTGGATTTATAAAATGACAACTTAGTCCTTTAAATTGAAAATGTTACTCAATTTTTTAGGTTCTCCACTATAATATATTTTTGGGTTTTAGTACAAATAGTAGATAATTTACTTATTTATTTATTAATTAATTTAATTATTTATTTATTTATTTAGATTATTTATTAATTGATTTACTTAGTTAATTTATTTATTTAATTATTTATTTATTTAGATAATTTATTTATTTAGATAATTTATGTAATTATTTATTTAGATTATTTATTTATTTATTTAGATAATTTATTTATTTATTTAGAGTATTTATTTATTTAGGTAATTTATTTAGGTCATTTTCGTCCTCCCTAGCTTTATTCTAGTTCAATTAGGATTTTTAACCAGTCTTGTGCATCCAATAGATGTGTTTGTGTCATTGGATGAACATTTGGGTCATTTTCGTTCTACCTAGGCTTATTCTAGTCCAATTAGGGTTTTTAACCAATCTTGTGCATCCAATAATTTTATTTGTGTCATTGGATTAACATTTAGGTAATTTTTGTCCTCCCTAGGCTTATTCTTGTCCAATTAGGGTTTTTAACCAATCTTGTGCATCCGATAAGTTCATTTGTGTCATTGGTTAAAATTTAGGTCATTTTCGTCCTCCCTAGGTTTATTCTAGTCCAATTAGGGTTTATAACCAATCTTTTGCATCCTACAGGTGTGTTTTTGTCATTGGATGAACATTTAGGTCATTTTCGTACTACCTAGACTTATTCTTGTCCAATTAAGGTTTTTTACCAATGTTGTGCATCCAATAGCTGTGTTTGTGTCATTGGATGAACATTTAGATCATTTTCGTCGTCCCTAGGTTTATTCTAGTCCAATTAGGGTTTTTTAACCAATCTTGTGCATCCAATAGGTGTTTGTGGCATTGGATGAACATTTAGGTCATTTTCATCCTCCCTAGACTTATTCTTGTCAAATTTGGGTTTTTAACCAATCTTGTGCATGCAATAAGTTCATTTGTGTCATTGGATTAACATTTTGGTCATTTTCGTTCTCCCTAGGCTTATTCTTAGTCCAATTAGGGTTTTTAACCAATCTTGTGCATCCAATAGGTGTGTTTGTGTCATTGGATGAACATTTAGGTTATTTTCGTCCACCCTTGGCTTATTGTTGTCCAATTAGGGTTTTTAACCAATGTTGTGCATCCAATAAGTTCATTTGTGTCATTGGATTAACATTTAGGTAATTTTCGTCATCCCTAGGTTTATTCTAGTCCAATTAGTGTTTTTAACCAATCTTGTGCATCCAATAAGTTTATTTTTGTCATTGGATGAACATTTTAGATCATTTTTGTCCTCCCTAGGTGTATTCTAGTCAAATTAGGGGTTTTTAACCAATCTTGTGCATCCAATAGGTGTGTTTGTGTCATTGGATTAACATTTAGGTCATTTTCGTCCTCCCTAGGCATATTCTTGTCCAATTAGGGTTTTTAACCAATCTTGTGCATGCAATAAGTTCATTTGCGTCGTTGGATTAATATTTAGGTCATTTTCGTCCCCCCTAGGTTTATCTTGTCCAATTAGGGTTTTTAACTAATTTTGTGCATCCAATAGGTGTGTTTGTGTCATTGGATGAAGGTTTAAGTCATTTTCGTCCTCTCGAGGCTTATTCTAGTCCCATTAGGATTTTTTAACCAATCTTGTGCATCCAATAGGTGTGTTTGTGTCATTGGATGAACATTTAGGTCATTTTCGTCCTCCCTAGACTTATTCTTGTCCAATTAGGGTTTTAACCAATCTTGTGCATGCAATAAGTTCATTTGTGTCATTGGATTAACATTTAGGTCATTTTCGTCCTCCCTAGGCTTATTCTTGTCCAATTAGGGGTTTTTAACCAATCTTGTGCATCCAATAGGTGTGTTTGTGTCATTGGATGAACATTTAGGTCATTTTCGTCCTCCCTAGACTTATTCTTGTCCAATTAGCGTTTTTAACCAATCTTGTGCATGCAATAAGTTCATTTTATGTCATTGGATTAACATTTAGGTCATTTTCGTCCTCCTTAGGCTTATTCTTGTCCAATTAGGGTTTTTAACCAATCTTGTGCATCCAATAGGTGTGTTTGTGTCATTGGATGAACATTTAGGTCATTTTCGTCCTCCCAAGGTTTATTCTAGTCCAATTAGGGTTTTTAACCAATCTTGTGCATCCAATAGGTGTGTTTGTGTCATTGGATGAACATTTAGGTCATTTTTCGTCCTCCCTTGGCTTATTCTTGTCCAATTAGGGTTTTTAACCAATCTTGTGCATCCAATAAGTTCATTTGTGTCATTGGATTAACATTTAGGTCATTTTCGTCATCCCTAGGTTCATTCTAGTTCAATTAGGGTTTTTAACCAATTTTGTGCATCCAATAAGGTTTATTTGTGTCATTGGATGAACATTTAGGTCATTTTTACCCTCCCTAGGTTTATTCTAGTCCAATTAGGGTTTTTAACCAATCTTGTGCATCCAATAGGTGTGTTTGTGTCATTGGATGAACATTTAGGTCATTTTCGTCCTCCCTTAGCTTATTCTTGTCCAATTAGCGTTTTTAACCAATCTTGTGCATCCAATAAGTTCATTTGTGTCATTGGATTAACATTTAGGTCATTTTCGTCCTCCCTAGGCTTATTCTTGTCCAATTAGGGTTTTTAACCAATCTTGTGCATCCAATAGTGTGTTTGTGTCATTGGATGAACATTTAGGTCATTTTCGTCCTCCCAAGGTTTATTCTAGTCCAATTAGGGTTTTAACCAATCTTGTGCATCCAATAGGTGTGTTTGTGTCATTGGATGAACATTTAGGTCATTTTCGTCCTCCCTAGACTTATTCTTGCCCAATTAGGGTTTTTAACCAATCTTGTGCATGCAATAAGTTCATTTGTGTCATTGGATTAATATTTAGGATTTTTAACCAATCTTGTGCATTCAATAGGTGTGTGTTTGTGTCATTGGATGAACATTTAGGTAATTTTCGTCCTCCCTAGACTTATTCTTGTCCAATTAGGATTTTTAACCAATCTTGTGCATCCTAATAAGTTCATTTGTGTCATTGGATTAACATTTAGGTCATTTTCGTCCTCCCTAGGATTATTCTAGTCCAATTAGGGTTTTTTAACCAATCTTTTGCATCCAATCGGTGTGTTTGTGTCATTGGATGAACATCCATTTAGGTCATTTTCGTCCTCCCTAGACTTATTCTTGTCCAATAATGGTTTTTTATCCAATCTTGTGCATGCAATAAGTTCATTTGGGTCATTGGATTAACAATATAGGTCATTTTCGTCCTCCCTTGGCTTATTCTTGTCCAATTAGGGGTTTTTAACCAATCTTGTGCATCCAATAGGTGTTTTTGTGTCATTGGATTAAGATTTAGGTCATTTTCGTCCTCCCTAAGTTTATTCTAGTTCAAATAGGGTTTTTAGCCAATTTTAGGTTCAATAATTTCATTTGTGTCATTGGATTAACATTTAGGTTATTTTCATCCTCCCTAGGTTTATTCTAGTCCAATTAGGGTTTTGTAACCAATCTTGTGCATCCAATAAGTGTGTTTGTGTCATTGGATGAACATTTAGGTCATTTTCGTCCTCCCTAGACTTATATATTAGTCCAATTAGGGTTTTTAACCAATCTTGTGCATCCAATAGGTGTATTTGTGTCATTGGGAACATTTAGGTCATTTTCGTCCTCCGTAGGCTTATTCTAGTCCATTAGGGTTTTTAACCAATCTTGTGCATCCAATAAGTTCATTTGTGTCATTGGATTAAGATTTAGGTCATTTTCGTCCTCCCTAGGCTTATTCTAGTTCAATTAGGGTTTTTAACAAATTTTGTGCATCCAATCAGTTTATTTGTGTCATTGGATGAACATTTAGGTCATTTTCGTCCTCCCTAGGCTTATTCTTGTCCAATTAGGGTTTTTAACCAATCTTGTGCATCCAATAGGTGTGTTTGTGTCATTGGATGAACATTTAGGTCATTTTCGTCCTCCCTAGACTTATTCTTGTCCAATTAGGGTTTTTAACCAATCTTGTGCATCCAATAAGTTCATTTGTGTCATTGGATGAACATTTAGGTCATTTTCGTCCTCCTTAGGCTTATTCTTGTCCAATTAGGGTTTTTAACCAATCTTGTGCATCCAATAGTGTTTTGTGTCATTGGATGAACATTTAGGTCATTTTCGTCCTCCCTAGGCTTATTCTTGTCCAATTAGGGTTTTTAACCAATCTTGTGCATCCAATAAGTTCATTTGTGTCATTGGATGAACATTTAGGTCATTTTCGTCCTCCCTAGGCTTATTCTAGTCCAATTAGGGTTTTTAACCAATCTTGTGCATCCAATAAGTTCATTTGTGTCATTGGATGAACATTTAGGTCATTTTCGTCCTCCCTAGGCTTATTCTTGTCCAATTAGGGTTTTTAACCAATCTTGTGCATCCAATAGGTGTGTTTGTGTCATTGGATGAACATTTAGGTCATTTTCGTCCTCCCTAGACTTATTCTTGTCCAATTAGTTTTAACCAATCTTGTGCATCCAATAAGTTCATTTGTGTCATTGGATGAACATTTAGGTCATTTTCGTCCTCCCTAGGCTTATTCTTGTCCAATTAGGATTTTTAACCAATCTTGTGCATCCAATAGGTGTTCATTTGTGTCATTGGATTGAACATTTAGGTCATTTTCGTCCTCCCTAGGCTTATTCTTGTCCAATTAGGGTTTTTAACCAATCTTGTGCATCCAATAGGTTCATTTGTGTCATTGGATGAACATTTAGGTCATTTTCGTCCTCCCTAGGCTTATTCTTGTCCAATTAGGGTTTTTAACCAATCTTGTGCATCCAATATAGGTTCATTTTGTGTCATTGGATTGAACATTTAGGTCATTTTCGTCCTCCCTAGACTTATTCTTGTCCAATTAGGGTTTTTAACCAATCTTGTGCATCCAATAAGTTCATTTGTGTCATTGGATGAACATTTAGGTCATTTTCGTCCTCCCTAGGCTTATTCTTAGTCCAATTAGGGTTTTTAACCAATCTTGTGCATCCAATAGGTGTGTTTGTGTCATTGGATGAACATTTAGGTCATTTTCGTCCTCCCCTAGACTTATTCTTGTCCAATTAGGGTTTTTAACCAATCTTGTGCATCCAATAAGTTCATTTGTGTCATTGGATGAACATTTAGGTCATTTTCGTCCTCCCTAGGCTTATTCTTGTCCAATTAGGGGTTTTTAACCAATCTTGTGCATCCAATAGGTCATGTTTGTGTCATTGGATGAACATTTAGGTCATTTTCGTCCTCCCTAGGCTTATTCTAGTCCAATTAGGGTTTTTAACCAATCTTGTGCATCCAATAAGTTCATTTGTGTCATTGGATTAACATTTAGGTCATTTTCGTCCTCCCTAGGTTTATTCTTGTCCAATTAGGGTTTTTTAACCAATCTTGTGCATCCAATAAGTGTGTTTGTGTCATTGGATGAACATTTAGGTCATTTTCGTCCTCCCTAGGCTTATTCTTGTCCAATTAGGGTTTTTAACCAATCTTGTGCATCCAATAGGTTCATTTGTGTCATTGGATGAACATTTAGGTCATTTTCGTCCTCCCTAGGCTTATTCTTGAACCATTAGGGTTTTTAACCAATCTTGTGCATCCAATAAGTTCATTTGTGTCATTGGATGAACATTTAGGTCATTTTCGTCCTCCCTAGGCTTATTCTTGTTCAATTAGGGTTTTTAACCAATCTTGTGCATCCAATAAGTTTATTTGTGTCATTGGATGAACATTTAGGTCATTTTTCGTCCTCCCTAGGTTTATTCTTGTCCAATTAGGGGTTTTTAACCAATCTTGTGCATCCAATAGGTGTGTTTGTGTCATTGGATGAACATTTAGGTCATTTTCATCCTCCCTAGGCTAATTCATGTCCAATTAGGGTTTTTAACCAATCTTGTGCATCCTATAAGTTCATTTTGTGTCATTGGGATTAACATTTAGGTCATTTTCGTCCTCCTTAGGCTTATTCTTGTCCAATTAGGGTTTTTAACCAATCTTGTGCATCCAATAGGTCATTGTGTGTCATTGGATGAACATTTAGGTCATTTTCGTCCCCTAGGCTTATTCTTGTCCAATTAGGGTTTTTAACCAATCTTGTGCATCCAATAAGTTCATTTGTGTCATTGGATTAACATTTAGGTCATTTTCGTCCTCCCTAGGTTTATTCTAGTCCAATTAGGGTTTTTAACCAATCTTGTGCATCCAATAGGTTTATTTTGTGTCATTGGATGAAACATTTAGGTCATTTTCGTCCTCCCTAGGCTTATTCTTGTCAAATTAGGGTTTTTAACCAATCTTGTGCATCCAATAAGTTCATTTGTGTCATTGGATGAACATTTAGGTCATTTTCGTCCTCCCTAGACTTATTCTTGCCCAATTAGCGTTTTTAACCAATCTTGTGCATGCAATAAGTTCATTTGTGTCATTGGATTAACATTTAGGTCATTTTCGTCCTCCCTAGGCTTATTCTTGTCCAATTCGGGTTTTTAACCAATCTTGTGCATCCAAATAGTTCATTTGTGTCATGGATGAACATTTAGGTCATTTTCGTCCTCCCTAGGTTTATTCTAGTCCAATTAGGGTTTTTAACCAATCTTGTGCATCCAATAGGTGCGTTTGTGTCATTGGATGAACATTTAGGTCATTTTCGTCCTCCCTAGACTTATTCTTGCCCAATTAGGTTTTTTCTTTTGCATGCAATAAGTTCATTTGTGTCAACCAATATTTGTGGATTTTAACGAATCTTGTGCATTCAATAGGTGTGTTTGTGTCATTGGATGAACATTTAGGTCATTTTTCGTCCTCCCTAGACTTATTCTTGTCCAATTAGGTTTTTAACCAATCTTGTGCATCTAATAAGTTCATTTGTGTCATTGGATGAACATTTAGGTCATTTTCGTCCTCCCTAGGCTTATTCTAGTCCAATTAGGGTTTTTTAACCAATCTTGTGCATCCAATAAGTTCATTTGTGTCATTGGATGAACATTTAGGTCATTTTCGTCCTCCCTAGACTTATTCTTGTCCAATTAAGGGTTTTTAACCAATCTTGTGCATGCAATAAGTTCATTTGTGTCATTGGATTAACAATATAGGTCATTTTCGTCCTCCCTTGGCTTATTCTTGTCCAATTAGGGGTTTTTACCAATCTTGTGCATCCAATAGTTGTTTTTTGTGTCATTGGATTAAGATTTAGGTCATTTTCGTCCTCCCTAAGTTTATTCTAGTTCAATCAGGGTTTTTAGCCAATTTTAGGTCTCCAATAATTTCATTTGTGTCATTGGATTAACATTTAGGTTATTTTCATCCTCCCTAGGCTTATTCTTGTCCAATTAGGGTTTTTAACCAATCTTGTGCATCCAATAAGTGTGTTTGTGTCATTGGGATGAACATTTAGGTCATTTTCGTCCTCCCTAGACTTATTCTAGTCCAATTAGGGTTTTTAACCAATCTTGTGCATCCAATAGGTGTATTTGTGTCATTGGATGAACATTTAGGTTCATTTTCGTCCTCGTAGGCTTATTCTAGAACCATTAGGGTTTTTAACCAATCTTGTGCATCCAATAAGTTCATTTGTGTCATTGGATTAAGATTTAGGTCATTTTCGACCTCCTAGGTGTATTCTAGTTCAATTAGGGTTTTTAACAAATTTTGTGCATCCAATCAGTTTATTTGTGTCATCGGATGAACATTTAGGTCATTTTCGTCCTCCCTAGGTTTATTCTCGTCCAATTAGGGTTTTTAACCTAGCTTGTGCATCCAATCGGTGTGTTTGTGTCATTGGATGAACATTTAGGTCATTTTCATCCTCCCTAGACTAATTCTTGTCCAATTAGGGTTTTTATCCAATCTTGTGCACGCTATAAGTTCATTTGTGTTATTGGATAAACAATAAGGTCATTTTCGTCCTCCCTTGGCTTAATTCTTTTCCAATTAGGGTTTTTAACCAATCTTGTGCATCCAATAGGTGTGTTTGTGTCATTGGATTAACATTTAGGTCATTTTCGTCCTCCCTAGGCTTATTCTTGTCCAATTAGGAGGTCATTTTCGTCCTCCCTAGGTTATTCTAGTCAATTAGGGGGTTATTCAATCTTGTGCATTCAATATAGTGTGTTTGTGTCATTGGATGAACATTTAGGTCATCTTTCGTCCTCCCTAGGCTTATTCTTGTCCAATTAGGGTTTTTTAACCAATCTTGTGCATCCAATATGTGTGTTTGTGTCATTGGATGAACATTTAGGTCATTTTTCGTCCTCCCAAGGCTTATTCTTGTTCAATTAGGGGTTTTTAACCAATCTTAGGCATCCAATAAGTTCATTTGTGTCATTGGATAACATTTAGGTCGTTTTCGTCCTCCCTAGGCTTTATTCCTGTTCAATTAGGGTTTGTAACCAATTTTATGCATCCAATAAGTTCATTTATGTCATTGGATGAACATTTAGGTCATTTTTCGTCCTCCCTAGGTTTATTCTAGTCCTATTAGGATTTTTAAACCAATCTTGTGCATTCAATAGGTGTGTTTGTGTCATTAGATGAACTTTTAGGTCATTTTTCGTCCTCCCTAGACTTATTCTTGTCCAATTAGAGTTTTTAACCAATCTTGTGCATGCAATAAGTTCATTTGTGTCATTGATGAACATTTAGGTCATTTTCGTCCTCCCTTGGCTTATTCTTGTCCAATTAGGGTTTTCAAACCAATCTTGTGCATCCAATGGTGTGTTTGTGTCATTGGATTAATATTTAGGTCATTCTCGTCCTCCCTAGGATTATTCTTGTCCAATTAGGATTTTTAACCAATCTTTGTCATCCAAGAAGTTCATTTGTGTCATTGGATTATGATTTAGGTCATTTTCGTCCTCCCTATGTTTATTCTAGTTCAATTAGGATTTTTAACCAATAATAATAAAGTAAAAGAGAAAAAAATCAGTTTCTGTACTTTGGTGAGAAATCAACATGATCTATGTGGAGAAATTCAGTCATATCTTGAGTTGTAGATGTTCAATTAGAGTCAAACAAAGTGAAAAGACACCAAAACCAAGACCAAAACTCAAAAGAGGAGAAAAATGTAGTAAGCGGCAGACAACAAACACTACAAGAAACACTCATTTTGTTGCCAACTTTACAAATATTTTATGGCCGAAAAAGACTCTCTCAAATTACTGACTGAAAAAGCCATCACAAAATACTAAAATTCAAATTGGTCTTTATTTTGTGGCTGAAAAAGCCCTCACAAAAGACTACAATTTGAGCTGGATTTTGTGGCTGCCTAAGCCCTCACTAAATCACAACGTTTTTTATTTTGTGAAGGCTTAGACCCGCCACAAAATCTAGCTGAAATTTGTAGTCCTTTGTGAGGGCTTTTTTCAACCACAAAATCACCCCATTTGTGACTGCCTAGACCCCCACAAAATCAGTGGACCGTTGCACTGGCTGCAAAGGCCGCCACAAATGCCCAATATACCGTTGCATTTTGTGGCTGCTTAGGCCGCCATAAATGCATTCTTTTTCTGACCGTTAAAGCCGCCACAAAGGATTGGGTTACCGTTGGATTTAGTGGCTGCTTTGGTTGCCATAAAAGGATTAAGAATTTTTTTATAAATATCACTCAACTCCTCTTATCATTTTACATTTCTACATTCTCTCTAAACTTTCATTCTAAATTTTCTCCCCAACTTCTCTCTACAAAAATTATTTCTCCAAGCTTTTTCTCTACTATCTTGAATTTGGCAAGTTTATATTATATATTTGGTTTTTTTAATTTTACTTTTGATTTGAAGTTATTTATTTAATGAATACTATTTAACTTTTATTTTGATAGTTGTGTTTACTTCGAAGAGTTCTCAGATGTGTGAAAGCTTCAAGTCAGACCCTACCCGATATCAAATTAATATTTTATACTTTTTAAATATAGATTAGTAAAATATGTGATATTATAAATATAAGATATTTTAATATTATTTTTAAAATATATAAAAAAGCTCGTCATTTGAAATGTTAGTATAGATTTGTTTTTAAAAAAAAAAAAAAAATTATGTTGCTTACCTAATATATGATAAATAAAAATTTAAAGCACATATAAAACTTATTTTGATTTTAATATAACTATTTTTTTAAAAAACATTATTAAAATTGATGATATTAATATTTGTTGTTAGTCATTAAAAAGAGTTGTAGTTGAGTTCGTACAAAAAATGTATATACTTTAATAGTCTCTATTTTTGTTTATATATAAGGACTTATTTATGAAAAATTTACTAAACATCATTTAAAATTTTATTTTGGTTTATATATTTATAGTCTCTATAATGATTTATTATATTGTTTGTAAATGCTCCCCTAATTGACATATAAAGTATGTCATAATTTATGTACAATGCTTTTGAAAAATAAACAATTTATATATAATAAAACATTGATATATATATACACACATAATTTATATATTTATTTAATTTTCAGAATAAACATATATATATATATATATACACACACGTATATAGATATAGACCATAGTTGGATGTACGATAGGAATTTTCCTGGAAGGAAGGATGTTAAACAACGTTTTTCTAAACAAGGTTGAAGACTTTCTCAATTTTTTGAGAGTGTAGAAAATTGTCGAAGATGAATGAGAGATGAGATGTCCATGTTGTTTATGTCGTTGTAGACGGTTTAAGAGAGAAGATGAAATAAGAGTGCATTTATATGAAGATGAGTTTATGCCTAACTACTGGATTTGTACTAATCATGGAAAAGAGTCTTCGACGGCGCCTGATACTAGTACACGTGTGGAGAATAACATAGGTCCTTCAAGTAGTACTAACATGCTAGGTGTAGATTATTATAACTATCAACACTTTGAGGTGATGAATGATATGATTTCAGATGGTGTTGGAGTTAATTTGTCATTCAATGAAGATCAATATGACGATACCGATGGACTTTCGAATGAAGAAGCTCATAGATTTTATGGTATTTTGAAAGAGACAAATAAACTGTTGTTTGAAGGATCTCCAAACTCAAAGTTATCGATGTGTATTAAACTGTTAGGTCTAAAATCTCAATTTCATGTTCCTGATTTAGCTTTAGATTTGATGACTAAAATGATGTTAGATGCAACACCTGTTAGAGATGGTTTGCCGCAAAGTTATTACGATGCTAAACGGTTAGTGTCAAAGTTAAGATTAGGTATCAAGACGATTGATTGTTGTGTTAAAGGTTGCATGTTGTATTATGATAATGAATTTGGTAAAAATGATGTCAACTTAGTTGAATGTAAGTTTTGTCAACAACCAAGGTATCACCAAAGGAATAACTCTAGGGTAAGTAGGGGAAAATTAATTCCAAGGAAAGTAATGTTTTACCTACCTATTGTATCAAGATTGTAGAGAATGTTTGCATCAATACAAACTGCAAGAAAAATGACGTGACATTATGAGAAAAGAAGAAATACATGTGACTTGCGACATTCGTCTGATGGTAAGGTAGGGAAACACTTTGATCAAATGCGTCCTGATTTTGCTTCAGATCCAGGCAATGTAAGACTTGGATTATCCTCAGATGGATTTACGTCTTACATACAAGCATCAAGCATCGTCATCTCCTTATTCTTGTTGGCCGGTTATTGTTATTCCTTACAATCTTCCTCCTGATATGTGTATGTCTAAACCTTATATATTCTTAGCTGTGGTGATACCAGACCCTTCTAATCCTACAACTAGTATTGATATTTTTTTGACAACCTTCGATTGACAATTTGAAAAGGTTGTGGAGTGTTGTCTTGACATATGATATTGCTCGGAGAATTTTTTTATGATGAGAGCTGCTTTGATGTGGACCATTAATGATTTCCCCTCTTATGGGATGTTGTCAGGATGGGCACCGATGGTAAATTGGCTTGTCCTATTTGTATGGAAGATACAAAAGCATTTACTTTAAAATTTGGCAGGAAGGCATCGTGGTTTGACTCGCATCGTAGGTAATTACCTGTTGATTATGCATTTAGAAGGAACGAAGCTGCATTTATGAAGGGCTATGCAGAAAGTCTAGGACCCCCGCTTAAATTGACATCAGATCACGTTTGGAATAAAGTAAAAGATATGCCAAAGGTACACGTTGTTAATGGTGTGGCTTGTAAACCACAAGGTTACGCACAATGGCACAATTGGGCAAAAAGATGTTTTTTGGGATCTACCGTATTGGAAAGATAATCTTTTGAGACATAATCTCGATGTTATGCATATCTAGAAAAAATTCTTTGACAACATATTTAATACTGTGATGAATGTGAAAAGGAAAACAAAAGATAATGACAAAGCTAGAAAAGACAGATATATATTGCAGACGACCAAATTTGTTGTTGGTGGAGCACAACGACAAGACTCTAAAACCTCGTGCGAATTACACTTTATCTACTAATGAAGCTAAATCTATTTATTGTTGGATCAAAGAGTAGAAGAAACCTGGCGCTTATTGTTCTAATTTGGCAAGACGTGCTGATGTAGAAAATGGGAGGATGCATGGTATGAAAAGTCATGATTGTCATATATATTTTAGAGTGTTTACTTCTTATTGCCTTTAGTGCTTTACCGACACATGTATTGAACTTACTTATTGAAGTGAGTCAATATTTCAAGAATTTGTGTTCTTCAACACTCATTGATAAAGATCTCATCAAGATGAAAAATGACATTTCGATGATTTTGTGTATGTTGGAGAAAGTATTCCCTCATGGATTTTTTGATTCCATGGACCAGTTCAGTATAGATGGATGTATCCATTTAAAAGGTGATATATATATATATATATATATATATATATATTATATATATATATATATATATATACACACATGGAGCTTATTGTACATCTCGTTTATATTACAGGTTCATGGGTTATTCAAAACAGTCGGTGAAAAACAAAGTTAGAGTTGAGGGCTCAATTTGTTCATCTTACGTACACCGTGAACAACGAAACTTTGTCACCACTGAACGACAGAAATGATACTGATAGTGTTATACGTCACCCACATGCTTTATTAGTTTTTTGCTTGTCTGGTCTTCATGCTAGTAGAGATTTTCCGATTTTCTGGCCAAGTAACAAAGTATTTAATGTGTCACATATTCACGTTTTGATTAACTACACTGAAGTTAAACCATACATTGAGTACGTTTTAAATCTCTCTTGATCTTTTATTATATTTATATATTTAAATTGATATTCACCATATGGTCATCGATTAGGGCATTTTTAACAACAAGTACATCTCGAAGAACAAACTCCTATCAACATCCACTTGAGGCACTTATCTATGAGCCCCAGTAGAAGTTTCAAAGAATGGCACACCTATTATGTCAATGGATACAAATTTCACACTGAATCTTGGACCGAAAGAAATGAAACAATTAATAGTGGAGTTTGTATGAAAAGTGTGTCTGATAATAGTGTAGTAGAAGATTTCTACGACATGATCGAGCATATTTACAGAATTTACTATACGTTCCTAGATTATGTTTAAAAAGTGGTGTTATTTTATTGTAAGTGGTTTGATCCATCTAGCAGAGGAACTAAGATCAATTTAATATCCTATACTGTAGATATTCGTATGAGCAAAAAATATCCACGGTTTGATTCATTTGCCATGGCCCGTAATGTAAGACAAGTGTATTATGTTCCTTATCCATCAACGTTTAGAAGCAATAAGGTTGGTTTGCTGCAATCAAAACAAGACCAACGAGTGAAAATCGAAGAAGTTGAAGCATGTCAAAATGAAGAAGTTGCATATCAAATGAATGAAATGTTAAATTTGGATCATGTGAATGGAGATTGAGACTATTAGTCAACTTTGTCATGAGTCAAACATTGGAGAAGAAGTTGATGAACAAGAAATAGAAGAATTAGATAATGATGAATGCAATGACTTAATTCACTCATCAAATGACGATGATGACGATTAATTAATTACGTTAAATGTGTGTATATATATATATATATATAATATTATATTGTAATGTGAAATATGAACGACACTTTATATTGTTGGATTTTGATCCTTTGATTCCTAATTTTGACATAATTCACAATTCAAACAATGTTCATACAATACATGATAAATCTAATATTTGAATTGAGCAAGATTTCAGGAACAACAATCAAATCCTAACACACTTGGAATATATTGCTTGGAACACAAGAAATCAACAAAAGTTGACTTTTGACTGAAGCAAATCGATTGGAAATCGATTTCATAACAAGGGTGTAAGGAAACACAACTGTTTGTGTTGGTATAATCGATTGGGCAATCGACTGACTAAATTAGAAATGAAAATTGCACAAGTCAGTAGCACCCCAGTTTTGAGGGTAATCGATTGACAAATCGATTATACATCTCACAAAGTAAACCTGATTGAAATACATCGATTGGGAAATCGATTGGACAAGTCACAGTGGTACTCCAGTTTTAAGGGTAATCGATTGGCAAATCGATTGCTTAAATATCACTTGCAAAATAACTTTTCCTGTGACATACAAATCGATTGGACAATCTATGTTGTAAAATTTCAATCAAGTTAAATTTGGTTGCAATCGATTGGGAAATCGATTGAACTAAATCCCAGGTAAGAACGTTTTCAGATAAATACATACATATCGATTGGCACGTCGATTAACATCAAAATAGCTGAGTCACTGACTCAAACACAATCGATTGGCAAATCGATTGACAGAACTTTTGAAAACCCAGTGTACTCTGAGCTTGTGACCAAATCGATTTTAAGTATTTGTTAATCGATTATGAAGACTTAATATATCGATTACGAAATCGATTGATATGTGTTTCAGTTTGAACATAACATCTGCAATCGATTACGAAATCGATTCATATCAGTCTTAACATAATCACTGAAAAATGTTGTTTAAAGAATCGATTGGCAAATCGATTGACTTATATAGTTTCAAGATTCAAGAAAAACAAGACACACGATAATCAATTGGCAAATCGATTAGACTGGATTTATCACTTTAAGAAATCGATTGGTGAATCGATTGATTAATATGTTTTCAGAAAACTATATAAACTGTCTTCAATCATTCTTTCAATAACAATCTGAAAATACACTTTGAATATTCTTGATATACAAAAGAACTATCAATAACACTTGGTTAATACACTGAGATTACTTTTTAGATCACAGCAAAAGAGATTATCAACAATCAATGAGATAGCTGAAAAAGTGATCTTGAAAGACAAGGGTTCTCATAAACAATCTTTGAATATCCAAAATTGTGAGAAGCAACATTGACCAAGATTGAAGACTACTTTTTGTTCTTCCTTAATTCTGTTTTGTAATAATTCTTTGAAACAAAAACGAAAGCGAGAAAAGCCAGCTAGAAACTGGTGGCTACTTTCTTGGGTGAGGGTGCTCAACAAGAAAGAGTCGTACTGTGATTCTGTGTTAGATTGTTGAGCATCTACAAGGATCAGAAGGTGATCAATAGGAAAGAGATCATTAAGATAGATAGGTTTCGGGGAGGAAACTGGACAATCTGTAATTGATTCTTTCTATTGGAGAAGAAAATCTGAAATCCGTTTGGATTTTCAGGACTGGATGTAGGTTGTCAAAGTTGACAACTGAACCAGTATAAATTCTTGGTGCAATCTTCTCTAAACCCTTAACTCCTTTAATTTTCTATCTTGATATATTTGTATATGTGATTAATATTAGATGCATGTTAAACATAGTCTGTGATAAGTAATATTGTTTAATCTGATAATTTGACTTGTATGCATCTTGGTTAATCTCATATCAATCTAACAGAACTTGCTAATCTTGTATGCCACAATTTAAATTCCGCTGTGTGTGTATGAAATTGATTTAATTTCTTAAAGAACTGATACATTCTGATATATTCCGATTATTACGAGGTCGTACCAACCAACAATTGGTATCAGAGCCTAACTTTTCGAGAGGAACACTCATAAAAGCACTATGGCCTCAAACGATTTTCTGGGAGAAGGCGCATCGTTAGCAAGACCTCCAGCTTTCAACGGAACAGCTTATATGTACTGGAAGCACAGGATGCTGATCTTCCTGGAAGCCAGTGGCATAGACTCAATGATTGCAGGAACGAATGACTCAATGATTCTCAAGCCTAGAGCCGACTGGTCAGACGACGACAAGAAAAGGTAGGTTATAATGCCAAGGCTAAGAACTTTATAACATCTGCTCTTTGTGCAGAAGAATTCTTTAGAGTATCAAACTGCAAGTCAGCAAAAGAAATGTGGGACATTCTTTCAAGAAAACACATGAAGGAACCACAGATGTGAAGAGAGCTCGCGTAAACACACACTTATGCACGAATATGAGTTATTTAGCATGAAAAAGGACGAATCCATCAGTGATCTGCAAACCAGATTCACACACATTGTGAACAATCTTCACGCATTGGGAAAGCAAGTGGACAACGAACAGCAGATTTGGAAAAATTATGAGGTGTCTAACCAGAGAGTGGCAGCCAAAAATAACAGCCATAGCAGAATCTAAAGATCTAGCAAAGATGACGACTGCAACTTTGTTTGGAAAACTAAGGAACATGAAATGGAATTACATCGACTGGACTAATCAGAAATGGAAAGCCGCAAAAGAAAGGACTATCCCTGAAGGTTCAAGCCAGCAATCGAAAACTGAATCAGATAGCTGCTTAGATCAATCCAGTAGTGAATCTGAAGAGCCGAAATCGGGTTGCTTGTCAAGAAATTCAGAAGTTTCTGAGAAGAAGAAAGACAACAAATTCAGAAAACCATCTAGCTCCAAGACTACTGACAACAAGACCATTACATGCTATGAATGTGGTAAAACTGGTCACATAAAGTCAGAATGCTACAAATTGCAAAACAAGAATAGAGCTGCAAAATCAAAAGGCAAGGAACCATCACCAAAACCAGAAAAGCTTATATTGCATGGAATGATAACGATGAATCCTATGGCCTCTCTTTCTGATGAAGAAGTCAACTTGTGTCTCATGGCAGATACAGATTCAGAATCAGAAAATGAGGTTAGTTCACAATCTAATCCAACATATGATGAGCTACAAGAAGCTTTCAATGAACTGCATGATGATTATGTGAATTCCATAAAACAGTTGTTAAGCGCAAAGAAAATGCTTGAACAAATGAATGTTGAACATAAAGAAATTGAAAATTTATGTGAACAACTGAAAAAGGATTCACATGAAAAATCTGCAAAGTGCATTGAACTTGAAAATACTGTTACATCATTAAAATCTGATTTGTTAAAGTTTGCTAATAGTAAAGATAAGCTGAATGTCAAAGCACAACTTACTGAGTATAAGCCAGCTATGTGAACAAAGGTTTTCAAGTAAGTTTTTCATCACAATCTTGCATTATTGAGCATAAAGATGAGCAAACACATAAAGCTAATTGGGGACAGAATTAACAACATTACATGTTGGATTTTCAATTCAGTACCAAGTGCAGTATGC
>PGTU02010539.1:0-25221 GCA_002896215.2 Cicer echinospermum | reverse complement strand
TAAATTGTAAATGTACCGCCTATCACAGGCCAAAGTACTATTTACCAAGGTGTCACCTATCACGGGTCTGCACAATTTACAAAAACGTAAATCATAAATGTACCGCCTATCACAGGCCAAAGTACTATTTATCAAGGTGCCACCTATCACGGGTCTGCACGATTTACAAAAAGAATGAAAATGCATGAGCATACACTTACTCCATCCACGACAATCGTTAAGCAAATGCAGATATTAAAAGATTCTCCATTTTTAATACTCTTTTAACTTAAACGATTTTGACAACAAACATAGGAGATTCCCCATTCTTAATACTCTTTTAACTTAAACGATTTTCAAAACAAACATTAAGTAAACAAGATACATTTAAGAGATTCTCCTGTTCATTAATACTATTTACTTAAATAATTTTCAAAACAAACATTTAAGAAATAGACATTAAGAGATTCCCATGTAACTCATGCTTAAATTAAACGATAAAACAGACATTAAGTACAAGACATTAAAGATTCCCCATCGTTAATATCTCGTATTAACTCTAATGGTTTTCAGAAATTCCACACAAAACAGAACTCAAAACTATTATCAAATTCAGTACCACGATTCACAACAAAACGACATCATATTCATAGGTCTCCCAAATATCCATCCAACACATATCAAATTCATAAGCATAAGATGCATGAACAGTCAATACTTCATTTCTCAAATTCATACACCAATGGGTTTAAAATTCATATTTCCGCGAAAAATTCTTCAATATCACCAACAATCGTAGACTCTAAGGTTATTGCCCATAAAGCTTAAATTCATTTTCAGCATACAACACGTATAACCCTAACAAAATTATTTTCCACACAACCACAGATAAGTCCCTAAATGCAAACTAGAAGTTTGGAAGGAGCCCTTACCTTCACGTTAGCTTTAACGTGCGATTACGGTACCGCGAGTAAATCCGGTAAAATCTCCGCTCGCAACGTCGCTTCCAAAGTTGGTTCCCTAGCACCGTAGCGTGGTAGTGAACAACTTTCCCTTCTATCTCTTTGCGAAACGAAGCTTAGATCTAGATGAAACGGGGAGGTTTGTGTTTGACGGTTTTGAAATCCCTAACACCGTTTTTCTTCGTTTTCGAAACAACGAGGAAGTATGAAGCTGAGAAATCCTTGCTTTCTTACCCACTAAGCCTTAGGTTTCTATTCTTGAACAAAAGGAAGAAACGAAAATGAAAATGGAAGAAGGAGGAAGAAGGTGGTCACGCGAGGCAGAGGAGGAAGATGGACTTTGTTTCTTTCTTTCTTTCCCTTTTCCTTTCTTTCTTTTTCCTTCCTTTCTATTTCTTTTCTTTCTATTTCATTCTCTTTTCCCTCCACACAAACATATATATTAATTACTTTTATAATTACTTTTAACAAATATCTCCAAATATCTAGATATTTATTAAAATTACCATTTCACCCATAAGGCATTAAATTCTTCGTAAAGGATTCACCGTACTTAATTTAATTTATTTATCGACGAGTAATTTTAATCGAGCATCAAATATCTTTTTGGTCATATAAACTCCAAAGTATTAATAACTTTGGCTAAAAAGCCTCCGAGTTCAATACCAAAATACACTAAAATACATAACATCCTTGGGTGTTGTTCTCTCATCTTGCTCTCCAGTTCCCAAGTCGCATCTCCAGTAATTGGGTTCCAAATCACCTTGACCAACGTAACATCCTTGGTCCTCAATCGCTTAATCTTCCTGTCATCAATTCTCACAGGTGGTACTTCGAATGACAAGTTATCCCTTAGTTGGATTGTGTCTGGTTCGATCGCATGAGATGGATCTTGCAGATATTATCTTAATTATGACGACATGAAACACGTCATGAATATGGACAGTATAGGAGAGAGCATCCGATAAGCAACAAGGTCCAGAATGCAGAAATCTGATAGTGTGCCAATAAGTTTCAGAGGTCATGACTTGCTTCGATATCAAGGCTCTACCAATTCCAGTAGTAGGTGTCACATCTTAGAAATACATGAATCGAAACCTGTTGCGAATTCTAAAAGTATGCGACGCTATCTATCCGCGTAACTCTTCCAACGATCTTGATGAGAAGTCTACATTTTCTCCTGATACTTCTTTACATTAGTGTAGTCTGTTGTATCCATCTCTGTCGACAATCATACTTTCACCGTACTTATACCAACACAAGGGCGTTTGACGACTTGCGCTCATATAAAAGCCTCATTATGGTGCCATTCCAATACTTGCGTGGAAAATATTGTTGTAGTGAACTCAATCAACGGAAGTACAGTATCCAACTTCTCTCTATCATCTAATACACATGCTCTCAATAGATCTTTCCAGGAGCACTGATTTGTCCTTTCAGTCAGTCTGTCTGATCCGTTTGTGGATGGGTAAGCTTGAACTCACTCGTGTTTCGATCTCTGCTTCGTGCAATGCTCCCAAAAATGTGATGTGAACTTCGGACACGGTCTGATAAAATACTCGATGGATACTATCCGTGTAATCTCACAAATTTCAGCAATGTAGATCTCTGTTAACTGATCTACCTTATAGGTGGTTTTTACTGGCAAAAAGTGTGTGGATTTAGTCAATCGATCCACTATCACCCATATAGAATCATTCTTTCTCCTTGTTTTTGGCAATCCAGTTATAAAATCCATGGAAATGCTGTCCCACTTCCATTCAGGTATATCTAAAGGTTGCAACATCCCAGCAGGTCGCTGATGTTCCACTTTCGCTTTCTGACAAGTTAGACAAGTTGATACATACTCCGCTACATGTTTCTTCATTCCTGGCCACCAAAAATTCTGCCTCAAATCCTGATACATCTTTGTTGATCCAGATGAATGCTCAACTTACTCTTTGAGCGTCTTCTAAAATTGATTTCTCATATCTGTAATTCCTGGTGCAAATTCCTCATGTACATCGCAAATATTATCTGATCCAATCTTAACTCAGTTGTCTTCCCTTGCACTATTAGGTTCTCTTCTCTTGAATTAAGACGTCATCTTGAGAATTTACATGTCTTCAAGTAGTCCACTCGAAAGTCTTAATCATTCGAATTTCAAAATTCCTGGTGCAAAATCTACGTTTCAAGTGTAGATCTCTAAAGCTTCCACTTTAACTCTTGTTGTCTAGCCATAATGTTGAATGACACCGAGACACTTCTTCTACTCAACGCATCAGCCACTACGTTGGCCTTCCCAGGTGTATGCATGTGAATCAAATCCTTGAGAGTCTCCATCCATCGTCCTGGTGCATGTTAATTCTTCTGATCAAACAAATATTTCAACTTTTATGGTCACTGAACATGTGAACGTGCACCCATATAATATAAGCTCAGATCTTATCATGCAAAAATAACAGCATCAGCTCCAAATCATGAGCTACGGACAGTTTCTCTCATGAATCTTCAATTGCCTTGAGGCTAAGTATAGCTTTCTTTGTGTTGATCAGAACGCAATCCAACCTCTGCGAGATGCATCACAATAATTTCATTAGGTTGATTCGGTAAATACAATACTGGTGAGGTCGTCAATTTTCTCTTTATAACTGAAAATTTCCTCACACTTCTGTCCATACGAGACGGTTGATCTTTCTTGTAAGTTTGCGTCAATGGAGTCACAATCTTTAGCAAAACCTTCAATAAACCTCCTGTAGTAAGCTGCCAAATCCTACGAAACTCGTATATCAGTGGACAGTCTGGCGGCTGTTCCAAGCAAGAACCGCCTCAATCTAGCCGAATCTACAATGATTCCTCCTTGGTTATCACATGTCCTAAAGAAATTCACGTTTTTCTAGCCAAAATTCACACCTTTGGACAGACTGGCATACAATTGCTTCTCGCGTAAAAAATCTCAAGAACTTGACGTAATGTTCTCCATGCTATTCTTCAGTTCTTGAATAAAATAATATATCATCAATGAACACCACAACAAACTTGTCAGGAATGGATTAAAGATTTGTTCATCGTAGTCCATGAAAAATTGCTGTTGCATTGGGTAACCCCAAACGGCATAACGGATATTCATAAATATCCGTAAACGGGTTCTAAAAAGTTTTCTGGATTCTCCTTCCTTACTCGAATCTGATGGTAACCTGACTCAATTCAATCTTCGAAATATCGCGGCCCTCTCATTGATCCATTAAATCATTGATGCGTGGCAAAGGATAACGATTCTTAATAGTTACCTTATTAAGCTGTTCTATAATCACACATAAGCGCGAGCTTCCGTCCTTTCTTCTTAACTAGCAAACTGGAGCTCCCTATGGGTGATACACTTGGTCTAATAAATTCTTTTCCAAACAAGTCTTCAATATGGTTTTTGAGCTCATTTAATTCCAATGGCGACATTCGATACGGTGCCATTGAAATAAGGTCCGATTCCTGGTGCAATCAATAAAAAATTCCACTTCTCTTACCGGTGGCAATCCTGGAATTTCCCGTTGGAAATACGTCCCAGTACTCATTGACACGTGCATCACATCTTCTATGTCCACATTTATCTTTGCCTCCACATTAGCAAGAGACAAAAACTCATGAGTTCCTTCTCTTAGCGACACTCGGAGTCTATTGGCGGCTAGATACTTAAACAACTCCTAGTTCGGGAAAAGAACCAATTTACGAGCACAATCCAAGATCACATAATGGTAAGACATCCAATCCATACCGAGAATGACCTCGATGATTATAGAGGTAAACAATCAAATTAACCAAGAAATCCATATTCTGATAGTTATTTGACAATGTAACATGCAAATTTACTGTCAAAGTCTTAGCAGGGTGGAAACAACCAAATCAAAAGGTAAAGCAGACACATATAACTTCAAACGATTCACACAATCCATAGCAATGAAGGAATGGGTTGCCCCCGAATCAAAAAGTGCAGTTAGAGTGTTACCTGCAATCTCACAGTCACGTTGAATCAGATTGCCAGGTGGATTCCCATCTTCAGCACTCACACAATAAATGCGTCCTCTAGCAGTAGGACGAGTAGCCCTAGTTACATTCACAACTGGTTCTACCTTCGGAGTCGTGCAATCCTTTGCCATGTGTCCTGGCTTCTGACAATTGTAGCAGGTGAGAGTATTAGGGGTACAAGCGTTAGCATAATGTCCCTCTTCCCCACATCGGAAACATCGAACCACTCGTCCCAATTGTCTCCCGAAATTCTGGTTCCCTGGGCGATTCTGCCCACCATTGTTATTTTGTGGTCGATTATAAGGTTTAGCAACTTGTTTCCCCTTGTTGTTTCTGATAATTCACCCGACTGGGCCCTCATGCACTAAAAATTCCTCCTCGGCTAGCCCTCTTATTCTTCATATCCTCAACTTCCCTACACTTTTCCACCAGAACTTGGAAACGTTGAATTTCCCAAGGCAAGACAGAGTCTTGAATCTCATACTTTAGTCCGTCTTGGAAACGATGACACGTGAATGGTTCATCAATCTCTTCACGGAAAAACCTGAAATGTCTCGATAGCAATTCAAACTTAGCAGCATATTCACCCACGGTCATGTTCCCCTGATGCAGTTTCAGGAAATCATCACCCAGTTTAGTCCTGGTACTCATCGGGAAGTATTTGTCTAAAAACTTCCTTTTGAATGATTCCCAGTCCACCTCATCGTGAGCTGCTCTCATCAACAATCTTGCACTCCTCCACCAGTACTCACATCCCCTAACAGTATATAAGTGGCATAGTTGACCTTCACTCTCGCCTGACAATTAATCATTTCGAAGATCTTCTCCACTTCTTGGATCCATTGATCCGCCTTCTCTGAATTCCTCATCCCCTTAAACTTGGGAGGATTGTAACGACGAAAGTCTTCTAATCCTCTTGACTCTGCAGCACGAATCTCTCTTATCCTCTCTTCAAGATCATGTTGAGTCTTGGCAGTAGTCTGTGCAGCAACAGAAGCAGCCATGTTATTCATAGCTTACGCCATTCGATCGTTCCCTATTAGCATTGGCTCTTGGAACGTCATTCCTTCTTGGCGGCATGGTTTCCTATAAAACCATCATCAAGTAGAGTCTTAACACTACTTCAAATAATTCCAAAACTAGCTTTCCGACCACATCAACACATAATAATTATTGCGGACCTGACAACTCAACCCACCTAAACCGACGCATGATCAGATAACAACTCCCAACTTACAGGTTGACCTACAATCTATAACCAAAGGCTCCACAACCCCCAAAGAAAACAAAACCAAAGCTCTGATACCACAATGTAACACCCCGATTTTTTTTATTTTTCAAAAACAAATTCATGAAACAAAGAATAATTAAGTAAAATACCTTTGGATAATTATATAAGTCAATAATTGATACGCAGCAGAATAGTTTTTGAAATATGAGTCCAAAGTATTTACACAACAGCCAGTGATACATGGAATCCATTAACATAAGATGTCGTGCAGACAATATTAGTAAAGATACAATCTTCCAATTTAAAATAAACGCAATCCAAAATAAAGACATTTGTTCCCTCTATGTCAACCTAATCTGATCATTCTACCAAAAAACTGTACACCCTGAGTGATCTCCACGCGCCCGTAAGATCCTCCTAACATAGCTCCAGTCAGGCGTTCCCGTCTACATTCCCATCCACAGGGTACGAACCGGTAGGATTGTCCTGACTCTCATCTGAGGGCAAAGCCCAGATTTCCACAATAGTTGTAAAGGGTCACCAACCGAAATTAACAGTTAACACATAACATTTAAGTTTTTGAATGCACAAAATAACCTTTCCACTAAGCATGCACCTTAAAAAGGATTTTCCATATGCTAAAAGTTCATATAATACTTGCCAAATGAAATGAAGTCAAAATAAGTCTTAAATCAATCAAGTAATAAACAACTGGCCAACCCATTGATGAACCAATTGAGCAATCGATCATCTAACTCAAATAAGAATTTCCACTAAGCCAATCGATTGGGAAATCGATTTGGATGAAGGGTTTTAGTGAAAACTGAACTCTGGGCTTAAATCAATCGATTGGGAAATCGATTGAATGAATAACTGAGCCCCTGTGTTAAAGCCAATCGATTGGGAAATCGATTTCCTGAGGGTTTTTCGTGAAAACTGTACTCTGGGCTTAATTCAATCGATTGGGAAATCGATTGAATGAATAACTGAGCCCCTGTATTAAAGCCAATCGATTTCCAAATCGATTTTGTCAAAATGGTTGAGTTCCTATAATGAATCCAATCGATTGCCAAATCGATTTTGAGGAATAGCTTTTAATAGAATCGATTTGGGAATCGATTTCTCTGCCTGTTTTTCTTAAAACTACATAAACTAACTCAATCACATTCACACACAACTCCAGAACATAACACTTAGCAATTTCCACACAATCACCAGGACAACTTGAGTTTCGAAACAGTTTTACAATCAATTTCACTTACACACAATTTGTTCCAAAACATAGACACTTAGTACAATCATCACAATCACAATGACATCTCAAGTTCAAACACTCAATCATACACTTGAATCAAACACGACTCGTGTGTCAAGCATCCTAATGCAATGCGTATATGCCAAAATGCATGGACTCGGAATTCCAAACCAAAACCCTCCTCGAAGGGCCGAAAATCATAATTGTACCGCCTATCGCAGGCCAAAGTACCAGCTACCGAGGTGCCACCTATCACGGGTCTGCACGATTTACTAAAAAGCGTAAACCATAAACGTATTGCCTATCACGGGCCCGTACCGTTTACCGAGGTGCCACCTATCACGGGTCTGCACGGTTTACTAAAAAGAACGTAAATTGTAAATGTACCGCCTATCACAGACAAAGTACTATTTACCAAGGTGCCACCTATCACGGGTCTGCACAATTTACAAAAATGTAAATCATAAATGTACCGCCTATCCCAGGCCAAAGTACTATTTATCAAGGTGCCACCTATCACGGGGCTGCACGATTTACAAAAAGAATGAAAATGCATGAGCATATACTGACTCCATCCACGACAATCGTTAAGCAAATGCAGATATTAAAAGATTCCCCATTTTTAATACTCATTTAACTTAATCGATTTTCACAACAAACATTAAGTAAACAAGACATTAAGAGATTCCCCATTCTTAATACTCATTTAACTTAAACGATTTTCACAACAAACATTAAGTAACCAAGACATTAAGAGATTCCCATTCTTAATACTCATTTAACTTAAACGATTTTCAAACAAACATTAAGTAAACAAGACATTAAGAGATTCCCCGTTCTTAATACTCATTTAACTTAAACGATTTTCAAAACAAACATTAAGTAAACAAGACATTAAGAGATTCCCCATTCTTAATACTCATTTAACTCTAATGGTTTTCAAATTCCACACAAAACAAACTCAAACATATTATCAAATTCAATCCACGATTCTCACCAAAAATCATCAATTCATTTCTCCACAAATTCCAACCATACACATATCAAATTTCATAAGCATGAATTATTAACACGTCAAACTTCATTTACTCAAATTCATACACCAATGGGTTAAATTCATTTTCCGCGAAACATTCATCAATATCACCAAAACCTAACTCTAAGGTTTTACCTATAAAGCCTTAAATTCATTTTCCCCAAATCAACACTTTAACCCTAACAAAATTCTTTTCCACACAACCACAGGTAAGTCCCTAAATGCAAACTAGAAGTTTGGAAGGAGCCCTTACCTTCACGTTAGCTTTAACGTGCGATTACGGTACCGCGAGTAAATCCGGTAAAATCTCCGCTCGCAACGTCGCTTCCAAAGTTGGTTCCCTAGCACCGTAGCGTGGTAGTGAACCAACTTTCCGTTTTGCTTTCTTTCCGTTTTGCTTTCCAAGATGGATCTTTCTTTCTTTCCGTTTTCCTTCTTTCTTTTTCCTTCCTTTCTATTTCTTTTCTTTCTATTTCCTTCTCTTTTCCCTCCACACAAACATATATATATATATATATATATATATATATTAATTACTTTTTAACAATATCTCCAAATATCTAGATATTTATTAAAATTACCATTTCACCCATAAGGCATTAATCTATTAATTATTTTGCTTTATCAATAACTTCCAAAAATAGTAAAGTAATAAACAAATAATTATTTTTAATAATTTAGCTTATACTAAATATCAACCAGTTATTGAATTTTGGAACTTGCTACCTTGACAATTTTGAAACTAATATTATTTTTAAGCAAAGATATTATTGGTGCCTACTCATTATTATAGTATACTTTTTAATTAAAAACAAATTCTGAGTTTGTGAAAGGTATCTACACTCCGGTTAGGGTTAATTATCAATAAGTGCAATCAAAATATTAGCATGAGATCTCCAATTAGGGAGGATTTCAAACTTTTCTTACAATATACTTTAATCTTTAAAAAATTATATTAATATTTTAATTTTGTAAGTTGAACACTTTTAAAATTTTATATTTATATCTTTTGTCTAGAATGAATACCACTTTTTATATTTACATCTTATATCCAGAATAAAACTTAAATTTCCACCACGGTGAATATGTGTAGCATCCGTAGCCAACAAGACGCCGTCATTCATCACAAGATATTAGAATATTGAATCTAAGAGTTAGAGTTTTGTGATTTTAGAGGACTCAATTTTTAAATACGAATTAAACTTCCAAAATCATTGACACGTCCCTGACTACAATAGTAGCTGTGAATTTCTCTTCACTATTATTAATTTCTCATATACTTTATGTAACACCCTAAACCCCAAAACAATTTATATAATAAATTATATCATATTCCTATAAAATTTGCAGCGGATAAATAAAAATCTATTTCCAAGAAAATAAAAACTTTTATTTTTAATTCGGATATCACGTTTCTCAAAAATAAAAAGAACACTTTAAACTTATTTTCCTCATTAAAATAGTGCAATCTCGATAAGCTTCATTTAAGTATAATTACTGTGATTTAATTTTAAAAATTTACTAGTACTCTCTAAGATTTTCATACAAAAATTCTTAAAGTACCTTTATCGTCTCTTCAACCAAGAATCGTTCAAATTGAACCCCAAATAAGACTCTTTTTAAAAAATTAACCTTCCATGTTCATAAGACTAGACTTTATTTCCCTCACATTGACCCACAATTTAACCTTGACATCAACACCTAATGTGTAACACCCCGTTTTTCAAAGCGAGGGTATATTTTTTTTTCAAAAGTAATTAAAATAAAACAGAGAATTAAATCAGGAAATGCCTTTGGATAAATAATTGAGTCATTATAATTTACAAGCAGCGGAAAAGTTTCTCCAATTACAAATCCAAAACATTTACACAACATCAAATGGTACATGGAACCCATCCAAAGATGATGTCAAACTGATAATATTAGTAAAAGTACAGTTTTCCAAACTAAAACTACTCCCAACCAAAAAGAAGGACCCCTAGTCCCTATACACCATCCTAATCTGATCATCCTGCAAAAAGCTATACACCCTGAGTATCTCCACGCGCCCCGTGAGATCCTCCTAACGTAACTGCAATCACGCGTTCCCATCTCCATTCCCGTCCGTAGGGTACGAACCGGTAGGACCGTCCTGACTCTCATCTGAGGGCAAAGCCCAGATTTCCACAATAATTGTAAAGGGTCACCAACCAGAAAATAACAGTTAACACATAGCAATTAAGTTTTTAATGCTCAAAACAACTTTTCAACTAAGCATGCACCTTAACAGGATTTTCAATATGTGAAAAGTTCATACCATACATTACCAATTAAAAATGAAGGAAAAATGCAGTTCTCGATCTCCTAATTAACACATAATAAAACAAGACATGAATAGATTCATGAGCAATTAATCATACAACTAAAACTGAGGATTTTCACTGAGCCAATCGATTGGGAAATCGATTGGGGTGAAGGTTTTGAATGAAAACAGAATCCTGGGCTGAATCAATCGATTTGGCAATCGATTGAGTGGGTACTGAGCCCCAGGTTTTAAGCCAATCGATTTCCAAATCGATTTGGTAGAATATGGATGAGTCCCTGACTTAGGCCCAATCGATTGGGCAATCGATTTCGTAAGGGATTTTCGAAAACTGATTACAAAATCGATTGGCTAATCGATTTTGTTCATTTGGCCAAGTCCCTGACTTCCATCCAATCGATTGGGAAATCGATTTCCCTGATCATTTTTCCAAAAATTCATGAATTAACCTAAGTCATTCCTAATAAAATCACAACTTAACACTTAGCAATTTCTACGCGATTACCACGGCAATTGGGATCTCGATAACCATCATACTTACACACAATAATCAACACGTAACACTTAGCATTTTCAACGCAATTATCACGATAAATCAAATTCAAATCACTCAATCATAAACTCAAATCAAATACGACTCGCGTGCCAAGCACCCTAATGCAATGCGTATATGCCAAAATGCATGGGACTCGGAATTCCAAACCAAAACCCTCCTCGAAGGGCCGTAAATCATAATTGTACCGCCTATCGCAGGCCAAAGTAACAATTACCGAGGTGCCACCTATCACGGGTCAGTACGATTTACTAATATGCGTAAATCATAAACGTACCACCTATCACGGGTCAGCACAGTTTACCGAGGTGTCACCTATCACGGGTCAACACGATTTACTAAAAGAAAAAGTGGGAATCGTAAACGTACCGCCTATCACAGACCAGTACTATTTACCTAGGTGCCACCTATCACGGGTCAGCACAATTCACCAAAAATGTAAATCGTAAATGTACCACCTATCACGGGTCAGTACAGTTTACCAAGGTGTCACCTATCACGGGTCAACACGATTTACTAAAAAGTAAATCGTAAACGTACCACCTATCACGGGTCAGTACTGTTTACCAAGGTGTCACCTATCACGGGTCGACACAATTTACCAAATGAAATGCATGAGCATACACAGACTCCATCCACAACAATCGTTAAGCAAATGCAGATATTAAAAGATTCCCCATTTTAATACCCATTCAACTTAAACGACTTTCAAACAACATTAAATAAATAAGTCATTAAGAGATTCCCCGTTCTTAATGCCGATTTATCTTAATGATTTTCAAAACAAAACGTTAAGCAAACAGTCATATTAAGAGATCCCCATTCTTAATATACTTTTGACTTAAACGACTTTCTCGCAAAACATTCAGTAAACGAGTCATTAAGAGATTCCCCCATTCTTAATACTCATTTACCGAAACGATTTTCAAAAACGATAGTTAAGTAACCGAGACATTAAGAGATTCCCCATTCTCAACGTCCAGTTAACTTAAACATTTTCCTCAAATGCACATTAAGTAAACCGAGGTATTAAAAGATTCCACATTTTTAATACTCGTTTACTCTAATGGTTTTTCAATTCCACAGAAATAGACTCAAACATACTCTCACATTCAAACCATAATACACAACAACCACACCAATTAACAACCATCAAGTATGGACACGCCAAATACAACGAACACAAATCAAAGCCAACATAACACCCAGATGCGTCAAATTTCATTTACCACGAAACATTCATCAGTATAAACAAAACCTAACTCTAAGGTTTTACCCCTAACGCACTAGTTTCGTTTTTCCCCAAATCGATACATTTAACCCTAACAAATTCTTTCCCACACAACCACAGATAAGTCCCTAATGCAAACTAGAAGTTTGGAAGGAGCCCTTACCTCAACGTTAGCTTTAACGGACGTTTCCGGTACCGTGAGTAATTCCGGTAAAATCTCCGCTCACAACGCCGCTTCCAAATTAGTTCACTAGTACCGTAGCGTGGTGGTGAGCAACTTTCCCTTCTATCTCTTCGAGAAATGAGGTTTGGATCTAGGAGAAACGGAGGGGTTTGTGTTTGGATCTCAAAAACCGTTTTTCTTCGTTTTCGAATCAAAGAGGAAGAGTGGAGTTGCGAAAACCTTGATCTAACTCTCACCCAACCTTGGGTTACTAGTTTTGAAGAAAAGAAAGCGACGAAAATGAAAAATGGGAGGAGGAGGGATTTTGGTTCACGGTCACAGAGGAAGAAGACGATGGATTTGGTTTTCCTTCCTTTTTCCTTTCCTCTATTCTCTTTCCTTTCTATTTCCTTTCCTTTCTTTTCTATTTCCTTTCCTTTCTTTTCTATTTCCTTTTCCTTTCCCCTCAATCAAACATATATACATAAATATATATAATAAATATAACTTAACAAATATCTCAAATCTAGATATTTGTTAAATTATCATTTCACCCGTAACGCATTAAATTCTACGTAAAGGATTCACCGCAGTTAATTTCAATTTATTTATCGACGAGAATTCTTAATTGGCATCAAAATATCTTTTTTTGATTATAAAACTCCAAAATATTATTAACTTTGGCTTAAAAGCCTCCGAGCCAAAATCCAAACTACACCAAAAATACATAAATGGTACTTTAAAATTATGGGTCTTACACAAAGAGTAAAGACTGTTTGGGCGTCGAATCATATTCATAGGTGAAAGCGTCGAAATAAGGTAAGGGGTGAGAGAGCGTTTGAATTCATGAGTGTAATATATTATGAGATGAACGGGAAAACCGTATTTCCCAACGATTCATCCGGAGCTCGCTACGCATGGCAGTAGCCCTTTCAGGGATAAATTAATTAATGTGAAAATATGGAAATTGTGAGATTAAAATATAAAATAGAAATATTTGTAGGGTGTTGATTGATTTAATTTTGGTTGAATGTGTGGCATTTGATATTATTGTGATATTTTATTTAATTTTGTTAAATGTGTGGCATTTGATATTATTGTGATATTTGATTAATTTCTTTAAATGTGTGGTGTGTGATATTATTGTGATATTGGTTGTTGAATTAATTTTATGCATATGTTTGATTTGATGAGTTTAAATGATGTTATAATAAAAATAGATGTGTTGTGATAATTATATGTAATGATGATAATGTATGATTAACAATGGTGATGTGATAAATTTGTGATGAATATATGTGTTGTTGTATATTGATGATAGTGATTCTATAAACTTGTGATGAGTTTATGTGATAATGTTGATGATGTGTGATTAATTATAGTGATGTTATAAATTGTGATGAGAATATTGTGATTTCAATTTGTGTCTGAGATGACGGTATTAATGGAATATCATATACCAACGAGGGGAGAAAATAAATATTGTGAATTGTGAAGTGGAGATTATTTTGTCATCATATAGGTAGGGCCTGACAAGCCTAGTGATTCCAGGGAAGTACAACAGAATGAGCCTGATCGTGGCGGTCTGCTGTCGAGCCTTAAGGCAAGATTGTTAGACCTTGGAGGTATTCCGGTGGGGAATTCCTAGGTGACTTGGAGGTAGCACTCCAAATGTTGGGAGCTACCACACAACACACGTTTACCTCGACTGTCACGTATATGTGTCTCGGGTTGAGTTGAGGGGATCTATGAGGACATGGCCAAATTGAATTGTCCGTCCATCGGGATGGTGGCATAGTATCAAGCCTCCTAACGAAGTACTTCAGAGTTAGAATGGTACCACATTGTGCAGTAGAGTCTAAGCTCATGCATAGCATTGCATTTCCTTGTGATTGTTTCGTTGTGATTGATGTGTTTCAAAAGTAATAATAATTACTATTAGATGATTTGATGCATATTATAATGAGATGATTATCTTACTTGAGTGAATTTGATGTTATAATATGATACTATTTACTTAAATATTTTAATATATCGTAATTTGATTATGAACGGTCTATTATGATTGTTGCGTGTTCTTCTTACTTATATTATACTATTAACATGATTTTGAAACTCACCTCCTTCGTTGTTTGTGTTTGACTGGCTTGGCCCTGCGTTTGCGAAATTGCAGTTATTACAGGTTAATGAATCTTGAAGTTCAAGTTTGGGAGGAACCACGCTCTGATAGGTGATACCGGGAATAAGGGATTAAGTTGTATTTTACTTTTTTAATTTGAAATGAATTTTTGTATAGTAAGTTTTAGAATTAAATCAAGTAATTATACTTAATTCAAGCTTATTGAGATTGCACTATGGAGTAAAGAAGTTAAAGTGTTCCTTTTGATTTTTTGAGAAACGTGATATCCTAAATTAAAAATGAATGTTTTTATTTTCTTGGAAACATATTTTTTATTTATCCGCTGCAAATTTTATAGAAATAGGATATAAATTATTATATATATTATTTTGGGTTTAGGGTGTCTCAAGTACTAGAAATCAGCATTTTACCTGCGGAACATAAATCCGCATGAACACACGTTACCTGCGGATTTCCTGACGGAATCATATTCCCACGTAAAACCTTCGTGGATAATTGTTTCTTGAGGATTTGAAAATCCGCAGGTATGGTACCTACGGATTATTCCGCAGGTAAACTAAATAAAATCCGCAACAATTATTTAATAAACTTAAGGCATTTCTTTAGGGATTTACGTGCAGAACAAATCTGCAGTACCATTCCTTCGAATATGTTCCAAACGTATTTCCGTAGGTAATGTTGTATGCAATTTCGTATTTGTTTCGTATGTAAATCCGTAGGTAAATCCGTGTCAAAAGTAATTTCGTAGAAAAATCCGCAGAAAAGTTTCACATTTAAATTTTTATTTTAGGCTGGTTTTTTTTTTCTTTCTTTCTTTGATTTATATGAAAATTTCAACTAAAAATATATAAAAACATTATAAGCAATACATTTTTTTATTATTTAATATTAATCTTTAATTAGAATACTATTGCAATACTCTGAAACAAAATTTATATCATGTTCACAAATCATAACTAAATATTAATTAAAATATAATCCAACTATTACAATACTCCTAAATAAAATTTATATATGTTAACAAATCATAACTAAGTTTAGATACTGTTTGCAGAGATCCCTAAAGCTATTTCATATTGAACATTTTCAATCCAATACACAAAATATTGAACTTGAATGAAGCCTTTCACCAAGGTTTCCATTTTCCATGTACTTTTCCATGACACAATAAAAGATTAAAATCCTTTAATTTTTCTAGGGTAGGCCCCTTTAATGAAGATGACTTTCGACCGATGAGTGACAACCTTTCGGAACAGCCTTCTGCCTGTTCCAATTTATTACTTTCATTTAGTGTTGTTTAGTGTAAGTTGGTGGACTCAGCTTTATCAATCCTTTGTTCTTGAAATTCAACCTCAGATTTGTTTTCTTTATCACTAGAAGTCTCTATAATTGAACAATCTTGAGATGAAATGTGAGCATTAAAAGGTATATCATGGATAAAATAAGTTATGTATTCCAATAAATTATGTGTTAAGGTAATACCAGTTTCTTCATTGATGTTGGTACGAAAGGTGAAAGATGGATGGAAGGCATGCTTGATACTATTTCTACTTGCCATGGATTCACTCTTTTCAAATTTTGAAGTAACTCAGGTTCATCCCATATAACCTATCATAATATTATCCAAAATGACATAATAATTGTTACGTAATATAAAAAAGAGCATTGTGACATTCATTAGTAAATAGTCTAATTCTATTATAACAAACTTTTTAGCAACAACAATGAGTATACCTCAAGAAGTCTCCAAGGAGAACCATACCATTATGGATCAGCAACCCTAACAGAAAGAGCAGTGATAGCTTCATCCGCAGCGGAAGAGCATTTGAAATTAAGCATTAAATAATGTGGACAGATTTTCATATAGATTAACATATGCCTTAGAAACATTGTTTCAACATAATCATTATCTATGAAGTGTAGTGAAAGTGGTTTGCATACTTTGGATGCAAACAAGTGTAGAAGTAATACCAGTTCTACTGATAAACAGTCTCAAGATTTCATGATGAACCGGTTTTTACCAGCAGTAAAGGCTATGACTTTAAAACCACCTCAACATGCTCCAAGAAAACAACATGTTCTGTTAGAACAACCTAGCACCAAATTGGTTAGTGAGGAAAAGAAAACCTTTGAATGGCTTGATTAAGTCTTACTCAACAAGGTACACAATATTTCAATCATGTTATTGCTTCTAGACAAGAACAAACTCACAACTGACACAACACATAATGAAACTGGCTTGAAAACTTGTTTTTCCAATACTCATCAATTCAAAACTTTTGCCTATAAAAGAGAATGAAATATTATCTTTCAGCAAGCATTGCTGATCCTTCTTCAAACAGTTCTTCCATTATATTTATAGCTGAAAGCTTCTTTGATAGCTTACCAGCAGAATCACAAGACTTCTTTCTGAAGAAAAAATCTATCAACTTGTTCCGCTTGCTCGGGGGAGGTGTTGACGACAATTCGTTATCAGGTGGGATTATGTCAACTACTATGCATGTTGTATCATCCTTTAAACCTCTTGTTTTTAGTGCATCCTGGAATACAGTACAAATACATAAATACACGAACTGACATGCTAACTTTGCAAACATGATGCTAATGAAAAGTCTCAAGCCAAAAGATACGCAGAATTGCAGATTAGGCTTAAAATTGGGCTAGAGAGCCATGTAGAACATATTACCTTGACAACCTGCATAGCAGCAGGTTGGGCAAGCAAACCACGACAAGATTTTGCAGCCATTTCTGATGATAGAGCATCCCATATGCCATCAGAAGCAATTATAAGCCTCCCACCAGTTTTTGATAGCTATAATCCATGACAAAGTGTAAAAGTTTTATCCTGAACACAAACCTAATAGGATGCATAGGCATTATAGTATTGACCTAGAAAGGCAAAGACCTCCCGACCAACATCGAAGGGGACCAATCTACAATGATTCAGAACCAAACATTTAAAACAAGGATAAGCTAAATGAAATGTCCTTAAATAAGATGCTGAAAACATTATGCTCACCTCGGCACCACCAACAATGCTAAGCCTCCCAACTTCACCTCCACTAGCTATAACACGTTCCCTCGTGTTTATATAGTGCAACTCATGACCATGAGAATATAGAAAAAGATAACTGACTCAACCTTAGAGATAAAATCATATTAACATACTCTTCAATATTCTCTTCCAGTATGTGATCAACTGTTAAGGTGGTAACAGCACCACCTTGAGTATCTAGTATACAACGAGAATCTCCAACAGATGCGATAGTCACATTCCACCGATCAACTATCACAAATGTGGCTGTGGTTCCAGAAGTTTCTCCTGTACAAAACCAGATTAAGTTAGGACTCATAAAACCAGTTAACAATAGCAGATAAAATTCTTAATCATCCACTTTTGCATTTCCATCCTCTCAATAAGAATAACTTTTCTATCAACAAAAAAGAAACAAAACCAAAGTCCACACCTCTGCTCTGAAATTTCTTATCAGTCTTAACAAAACCAGCAACCAAAGCTCTAGGTACTCCTTGAATAATTTTTTTCGTTACTAATAATTGATTACGGATTCATAAGCATATGTATACTATTCTCATCTAGTTCATTGCCTCAACTTTTCCAGAACCATGAATACCATATGTTAAATTAGCAATGACAATAATAATTGATTGTGACATTTGAATCAGCTTAGACACAAGCTTAATTGAAAATACCTCTATACAAGGAGCAATTGCGACAATGTCGGAACTCTTTGCCTCCTTTAACTTGAAAATAGACTCCAATCTCAGAAAAACACAGTATCTGCAACTAAAGCAATTTGCAAATTAAAAATGTTCAAAGAAACAACACATAGAAACACTAAATCAGAAGAAAAACCCTAAATCAGAAGAAAATCAAAACCTTTGACTCACTGTAGTTCACGAAAATGAATAATGAAACGAGAATAATGAAAAACGGCGAGAAACAAGGCTAAATAAAACAGAGTGGTCCGCAACACTTACGACGGCGATGAGATTACGAAGGCGACGAGGTTACGACGGCGACGAGATTATGATAACAGCGAAGTTGAGATGCAATGTAAGGAGGTTAAGATTCGATGGTGGCGATGATGGAGAGGTGTGACGGTGGTGGTTATGGTTGAGACGTGGCGGCGAGGTGGGACAATGGTGACTATAGTTGAGATGCGACGGCGAGGTGTGAAGGTTGAAATAGGCTGAGGCACAAAAGAACAGTTAGGTTTCTGTGAGGTTCGTGAGGTTTTTGAAATAGGTTATGAAATACGATTGAATGCCACCGTCAATTTCACGAGGTTTCTGGTTAGGTTACTTAACAATATATTTCTTCTAAAACTGAACAATTTTATTAAATATACACAACTTAACTTTAATTTTTTAAGAACAACTTAACTTTATTTTTTATTTTTTAGAATACTAAATTTAATTGTCAAACTAAATCATTGAGTTGAATAAGCTTTTATTAAATTGATTATATTTAAATTTAATATTATTAAATATTTATTTTTTATTTTTTGAGTTTTGTTAAAATAGTTTTTTTTGTCATAATTTTAATTAAAATTAAAAGTAATTTTAATTTTAAAAAAAAATTTATTTAATTATTGAAGTCAAAACTGAAATAGATAATTTATCAAACTTTTAATTTAGTAAATTTAATAACTATTATAATTAAAACAAATAATTCACCAAATTATTCATAATAATACTGATTGTACTTTGGAACTTGACTAATATTTTTATTTTGTTTAAATAACAATTTTCCTTATTTATATAAAAATAAAACCATAAAAGTTGATTTATTTACCTGCGGAATTTGCAAAGGATTTGACAAAGTAAATTTGCTCGGAATTTTCTGCGGCATGGGTTTCTTAAGAGACGTTGGCTGCGGAAAGAGAGTCGCATGTAAATCCGCCGCAAAAGAAAAATTTACCTGATATTTTACCGGCGGAAAATAATACCGTAGCTATATTCCTAGAAAAATACAATCCGCAGCAAAATCCTCACGTATTACCTGCGGAATTATTTTCTCAGAAAAATCCGCAGGTAACACGAAGATTTCTAGTAGTGTTTAATTATACATTTATGACATTTAGTGTATGTTTAGTAACATCAATCAGCTAGTTTATCTTATTAAATTAGCTTATAAATTTGTTTGGTCAAATTAGATGTGTTTGATTAATAAGTTTTTCACATTGACTTATAGTTTTTTTAGTTGTTACTTTAACTAGCGTATGACCTTATAGCTTTTTATATTTTATCTCATTTGTAACCTTATTATTTTAATTTTATTATTATTGTATCCTTAAGTAAAACAAAATAACTATCCCACTAACTACTCACTCACCCACTCTTTCGTTGGACATTTCTTTTTCTCTGATACTCTTTCATTCATTATCTCTTCTTATTTGTTTAACGAATAATACCAAAGATGTTAAAAAAAATTCCTTTTTGAGTAAATAGATTCTCAAAGGATTTTATTGTAGAAGGTTGGTCGTGTTCAGTCATATAAAATAACATTATCTAACAAAATCTGAAACTCTCAAAACAAAACAATAGAGTGATTGTATATCAGATGTCAGGGACTTAAGCAAGTCAAAATAAATCTAAATAGAAAAGAAGTAAGCTAAAAGAATAACAATGTCATTATTAACTTTACAATTGTAAAATGACTCATTAAATATTATAGGTAAAAACTATCTCAACAAAAAAAATTGATATTGTTGTTTCTCATGTTATGAATGAACTGACTTTGCGTATGAAAAACATCAGATACAATTTATTTTTCTAAAATAATGTTTTTATGCTTTTTAAAAATAAATTTATACATTTACATATTTTTGAAATTAAATAATGATGTACTTTTATATAATTTTACAATTACAACCACTAAATTTATCAAACATTTTATTTTCATCCGTTAGCTTTTCAGCTATTATTTATCAGTTATCAGCTTTAAGCTAGCCTTTTGTCTCAAGCTAACTTTTCAACTATCAACTAGTTTATAGTTTAGTTCAACTATCCGAATTTTTCTAGGTTTTTGATCGAACAATGAACTAATGCGAGAGTCCATAGAAAACACAAAAACAACTAGGGTTTGACGGGACAAACTGATGCGCAAAATCAGGAAAGATGAATGAATCAGATGTTGAAAGTTGACTCGGTGAAGGGAAAATATGTGTTTAACGTATCAATGAGATAAAAACGTATGCATTCATTATTAAAAAACTAATTAATTAAATAATTAATAATTTAAAAAAAAAATTCAGGACACTAAAAAATAATACACCACTTAGCCAGGCGGTGGTGTATGCGCGTGTGATTGTCTATTTGTATGTGTTATCACCCTTTCACAAAATTAGATACCCCATGGCACACACCTCAATTGTCATTCATTCATCTTATAAACACTAATAGTATGTGTAAACACTACTAGTATGTGTTATTCCTCTTATGTGAGATATTCTTATTTTTTTTCAATTCACATCAATTAATTCTCATTAATATCACCATCATTTGTAACAATCTATAATTAATATCATCATCTCCAATATTTATTCATTTAAAATTAAGCACCGTCACTGGCCCATTTCACCTATAAATTTAGTGTCCTGGCCCATTTCATCTACAAACTCAATTGATTTCACGCGGTCCATTTCACCTATAAATAGTGTTCTGGGAAATACAAACTCAATGCTCAAAGAAACCTCATGTTGTGTGTGTTCCATATCCAGCACAAGGTCACATAAACCCAATGCTCAAAGTAGCAAAACTTCTTCATTTCAAAGGTGGTTTTCATGTTACATTTGTTAACACTGAATACATCCATAAACGTCTTCTCAAATCTAGAGGCCCTAATTTTGTAAAAGGTATCTCATCTTTTCGCTTTGAAACCATTGCGGATGGTCTACCTGAGTCTGATGTGGATGTGACACAAGATATTCCTTCCTTGTGTGACTCAACTATAAAAACTTGCCTACCTCACTTTAAAAACCTTATTTCAAAACTCAATAATGCTTTTGACAATCCTCCTGTTACATGCATAGTTTCTGATGGTTGTATGAGCTTTACTTTGGATGCTGCACAAAAATTTAACATCCCTGAAGTCCTGTTTTGGACAACTAGTGCTTGTGGTTTTATGTGCTAAGTTCAATATCGTCAATTCATTGAAAAGGGCTTAATACCCCTCAAAGGTAAATCGGTTGTTTTTGTTGGACGGATGAAAATATTCCTTTATTGTTAGATACAAAATTGGATTTAATGGCCATACACCATTAATCTAAAAAAAAAATTACAATTACAGTCAATCTTAAACTATTGATTAAATTGTTTTAGTTATGAAGGTTATAATTATTAATGAATGATGAAATAAATTGTTTATATTTAATGTAAATATAAAAGTAGAATATATAGACCGTGATCTATTTTCTCTAAAAAAAATTGAAAATTAAATTAAATCTTAAACAAAAAATGAAATTATCTTTAATTTTGTTGGTTAAATTTTATACTCAAATTTATTATTCCATTTTTTATTTTCATGCTATTTCAAATTTTAAATATGTCTAAGTTTTATTTTTGTCAACTTCTTCTTGTAGTGTCTCAAATCGTTGATTAAATATTGGTTTTATTGGTTCGGCATTATTGGTTCTGGTTCTGCATTATTGATTTTAACTGCATTATTGGTTCTGGTTCTGCATTATTGGTTATGGTTCTGCATTATTGATTTTAACTGCATTGTTGGTTCTGGTTCTGCATTATTGGTTATGGTTCTGCATTATTGATTTTAACTGCATTATTGGTTCTGGTTCTGCATTATTGATTTTAACTGCATTATTGGTTCTGGTTCGACATTATTGGTTCTGGTTCTGCATTATTGATTTTAACTGCATTATTGGTTCTGGTTCTGTTGGTTCTGATAGTTCTGTTCTGGTTCTGCAATTATTCTTGTGCTTGTTCTGGTTTTATTCTGCTAGTTCAATTCTGGATTTTGATGTGCTGCTTGTTCTGCATTATTCTGCATTTTGATCTGCTGCTTGTTCTGCATTGTGATGTTCTGCATTATTCTGCATTGTTCTGCATTTTGATGTGCTTGTTCTGCATTTTGATGTGCTTCTTGTTCTGGTTCTGCTTGTTCTGGTTCTGCATTATTCTGTGCTGCTTGTTCTGGTTCTGCTTGTTCTGGTTCTGCATTTTGATGTGCTGCTTGTTCTGGTTCTGCTTGTTTTGGTTCTGCATTATTCTGTGCTGCTTGTTCTGGTTCTGCTTGTTCTGGTTCTGCATTTTGATGTGCTGCTTGTTCTGGTTCTGCTTGTTCTGGTTCTGCATTATTCTGTGCTGCTTGTTCTGGTTCTGCTTGTTCTGGTTCTGCATTATTCTGTGCATTATTCTGATGGTTCTGATGGTTCAGTTTAGATTATTCTGATGGTTCTGTGCTGGTTCTGCTGGTTTTGTTGTGGTTTAGTTTTTTTGACATGTTTTTGGTTCTTTAAATAGGAAAACAAACTTCTTGACATGTTACTCTTACATTATAATGCCATCAAATGGACCAAAACTTTGGCATGCATCAAATGGAGATCCTATAAATCCCCAATCATGAGAAGAGCACCGGGTAGACCAAAGAAAAAAAGGAACAAGTCCAATGACGAGTCAAAAGGTTCTAACAAACTACCAAGACAGTTTGCAACTGTGAAATGTAAGAACTGTGGAAGCTTGGCCACAACACGAGGACATGCAAGGGTAAAAGTGCAGCAGATAGAGAGATACCAAAAGGTGGAAATAACATCAACAGAACAAAGAGAGCAAAGACAACAAGGGTTGGAGGTGATGAGGGAGAAACACCAACAATTTTATCTCAAGATTCACAAGCTCCACAAATTCAAGATTCACAAATCAATTGAAGACACGAACTTGTGATTTTTATTTTGGTTATTATGAATATGTAATCATACTTGGACCTATATAATTTGGTGACTATGAATATGTACTTTTATTTTGGTTACTTGTGAAGGAACAATTTTATTTTGTAATGCATTAGTATGACCTTTTGTTGGACTTAAGTTATGGAACGATTATTTTGTAATGCAGTAGTATGTAATGATGGAATGATATCAAAATTCTAACTTCAGATTATGGACCAGATTATTCTGAAAAATTGTTTTGATTATTGTCATTATTCTGATTATCAAATTTAGGTTCAAAAATTGGAATATTGTTCTGATTATTTTGACCAGATTATTCTGATTATTTCAAACAACTGCAAAATTGTTTTACCACATTTTATTTATACAATGATATCAAATTGAGTTATTAACATGTAAAAATAGACAATCAAATTACAATAATACTAATTTCATTTGATTATATTAAACAATTACATTACATTACAATTTCAACCATAAACACCCTAAATTACATCATTACAAAACACCCTTAATCCAATCATTTTAATTACTTCAACATTACAATAACCAAAAGAACAATAATCAAAAGCCAGGAAAGTGTCAGAAAGCCTTTCATTCGTTTCAACTTCAACTTCATTTCATCATCACAATTTTTTGTCACATTATCTTTCTTCTTGAATTCATCAATCCTTTTCATCAAAGACATAATAACTTCTTTTGCACGTTCTGTCATTGGCTCATCAAACCAATCAAAAAAAATTGCAAGATTTTTTACCCTGTAACTAAACATAACAACAACAAAAATTCCAGAATACGTAAGCAATACAGAAAACAAATTTAAATAAATAAATTCCAGAATTTTGATAAATAGTTTACCTTATAAAATCCACAACCATGAAACCTTCGACCTGGATTTTCAGCCGTCCAAGAAGTACACAAAGGAGATTCAAGTCCACACAAACATTCTCTTCTTCTAATTCTCAAATGAGAATTGTTGCTTGTAACTGAATACGAATGACAAGACATTCTTTCCCAAAAAAACAGAGAACAAGAGAAGAAACAACGAAATACAAACGAAGAAGAAACGAAACACAAACACGAACACAAGACGAACACCAATACGAAGACGATGAAGAAGAAGAAACACAGGACGAACACCAACACAGAACAAAAACACAAACACGAACACAGGACGAACACGAACACCAATACGAAGACGATGAAGAAGAAGAAACACAGGACGAACACCAACACAGGACGAAAAACAAACACGAACAGAGGACGAAAACCAACACGGAACATGAAGACGGTGACCAACAATGAAGAAGAAGACGAAATCAGAATCTGTTAAGATGAAGAAATCGAAATCGGAATCGATTTGGGAGCTTTTGAATTGGGGCTGTTTGTTGAACGATATGCTTCTGGTTCAATTAGGGTTCATTTATCTTATTAATTTAATTA
>PGTU02010533.1:0-11047 GCA_002896215.2 Cicer echinospermum | reverse complement strand
AAAGTTATTTTGCAAGTGATATTTAAGCAATCGATTAGCCAATCGATTACCATTAAAACTGGGGTATCACTGTGACTTGTCCAATCGATTTCCCAATCGATGTATTTCAATCAGGTTTACTTTGTGAGATGTATAATCGATTTGTCAATCGATTACCCTCAAAACTGGGGTTCTACTGACTTGTGCAATTTTCATTTCTAATTCAGTCAGTCGATTGCCCAATCGATTATACCAACACAAACAGTTGTGTTTCTTTACACCCTTGTTATGAAATCGATTTCCCAATCGATTTGCTTCAGTCAAAAGTCAACTTTTGTTGATTTCTTGTGTTTCAAGCAACCTGTTCCAAGTGTGTAGGATTTGATTGTTGTTCCTGAAATCTTGCTCAATTCAAATATTAGATTTATCATGTATTGTATGAACATTGTTGAATTATTAATTATGTCAAAATTAGGAATCAAAGGATCAAAATCCAACAATTACATGAACCAGCAAAGAATGAACGTTGATTTGATTTAGTAAAGATGTCATACATATTCCTTGAAATAACAGATTTCTGACTATGTTTGACATTTCTGGTTTGCATATAACCAATACCACATCTAGTGTTATTCCTTTTAACATGCATAATTGGTTTATATCCTAGACCAGATTTTTCATTAACATGTCTCTGGTTGCTAAGTATGACATTCAGATTATCTTTACAACTAGTGAACTTCAATAAATCAGATTTTAATGATGCAACATTTTTTTCAAGTTCAATGCATCTTGCAGATTTGTCATGTGAATCCTTTTTTAGTTGTTCATACAAATTCTCAATTTACTTATGATCATTTTTCATTTGTTCAAGCATTTTCTTTGTACTCAGCAACTGTTTAATAGAATTCACATACTCATCATGCAGTTCATTGAAAGCTTCTTGTAGTTCATCATAAGATGGATTAGATTGAGAGCTTACCTCACTTTCAGATTCTGTGTTTGCCATAAGACATAGATTTGCTTCTTCTTCTTCTGAAGAGGCAGAGGATTCTTCGTTGTCATTCCATGCAATATATGCTTTTCTGGTTTTGGGAGCCGGTTCCTTGTCTTTAGAATTTGCAATCCTATTTTTGTCTTGCAGCTTGTAACACTCAGACTTTATATGCCCTGTTTTACCACATTCATAACAGGTGATTGTCTTGCTGTCACTAATCTTAGAACTTGATGGTTTTCTGAACTTGTTGTCTTTCTTTTTCAGAAATTTCTTAAACTTTTTGACAAGTAAACCAATCTCAGGCTCTTCGTCAGTCTCAGTGCTTGACTCATCTGAGCAACTTTCTTGTTCAGACTTTGATTGGTGCATTTGGGCTCTCAGAGATAGTCCTTTTCTTTTCCTGTTAAACTGTTCTGACTCATCTAATCTGTGCAATTCCATCTCATGCTCCCTGAGCTTCCCAAAAAGTGTTGCAATAGTCATGGTTGCAATATCCTTTGATTCAGCAATGGCAGTTATCTTGGGCTGCCATTCTCTTGTTAAACACCTCATGACTTTTCCTGTTTGCTGCTCATTATCCACAACTTTTCCTAGAGCATGTAAGTTGTTGATGATGTGAGTGAACCTTGTTTGCAGGTCATTAATGGATTCATCTGTCTTCATGCTGAACAATTCGTATTCATGCATGAGTGTATTAATTCGAGCTCTTTTCACATCAGTAGTTCCTTCATGTGTTTGTTGAAGAGTGTCCCACATCTCTTTAGCAGTCTTGCAGTTTGAGACCCTGAAAAATTCATCAGCTGATAATGCAGAGGTTATTATGTTCTTAGCCTTAGCATTATATCCTACCTTCTTCTTATCATCCTCAGACCATTCGAATCTGGGTTTAGGGATTAGTGAATAACCAGTCCTAGCTATTGAAGGTATGTAGGGTCCATTTTCTACAGCATCTAGAATATCAATACCACTAGCTTCTAGAAATATTAACATCCTATGTTTCCAATACATGTATGCGGCTCCATTGAAGGCAGGGGGCCTTGCAAGGGAAGCACCTTCTCCTAGAAATCCAACTGAGGCCATGTACTTTTATGAGAATTTCTCTAAAATAGGTAGGCTCTTGATGCCAATTGTTGGAAAAATATGACCTCGATTGTTTAAAAACGTGTATGGCAGTCTTTTAAAAATATTCAACAAGATTGATAATCAATTTAACAAAAGAACACTTTTATTAAACTAATGATCAATCACGGTCCCAAGGAGTTGATTCTAAGCGAAGGCTCACACTTACATGTATTGACCAATTACTAGTTCGAAACATACAGTAATTGTTCTACAAATTAATCAAGATACAAGCACGCCAAACAAGATTAATCATACAATGATAATAAAGAGTAAGGGATAGAGAGAAGTGCACCACGATTTTATACTGGTTCAGCCGTCTATCAGACGACCTACGTCCAGTCCCGAAATAAAACGATTTCGGCCTTTTTCAATAGAATCTTAGAGTGTTTTACAGATGTTCCAGCCCTCCCGGCCTATTAATCTTAAAACTCTCTCTCTATTTTATTTGGCAACCACTGTATCCCAGAGTTCCTCTACAAACTCTTCCAAGATCACAACACAGCTTCTTCTTGATGAGCCATCTCAACAATGAAGATAGCTACCAGTTTCACTACTGGATTTTGATCAACCACTGTATCCCAGAGTTTCAATACAAACTCTTCCAAGATCACAACAAAGCTTCTTCTTGATGAGCCCTCTCAACAATGAAGATAGCTACCAGTTTCACTACTGGATTTTTATCAGTTCTTTCTTTACAAAGTGTTTGTTACAGAAAATATAAAAGAAATACAGAATTGGTTTCAATCACTTGCAATGAATCTCACACAAGGAGTTGTTGGTTCATTTGAGTGTTTGTGAGATCATTATCTTTTTCTCTCAAGAAGTCTTTTTAAGCTCTCTATTGATTATGAATAATCGTTGGTTTTGGATCTGAAAAAGCAATATCAAAGGTTATTCAAATGTTATAAAAAATTATTTGAGAAAGTGATTGAAAACTGTTTATATAGTTTCTGAAAAAAACATATAAATCGATTTCCCAATCGATTCATTAATATAATAAAACAGGCTTAATCGATTAGCCAATCGATTATCGCAAGTCTTGTTTTTCTTGAATCTTGAAACTACATAAACTAATTGATTATTTAAGTACACTTTTCAGAAAACTATGTGTAGTTTATATATGAATCGATTGCATAATCGATGTCAGGTGTTTTGTTCCAACAACGAGATCAAAACAATCGATTACGTAGTCGATTTATTAAGTCACATAATTGATGCATTAATTCACATAATTGATTTGGCCATATATTGAATGTTCCCTGTAATTCAAATTTATTGTGTCAATCGATTTGCCAATCGATTGGGTTTAAAACAGGGATTCAGCTTATTTCAAGTAAATCAATGTGCCAATCGATTTGGTGTTTAAGTTTCTGAAAAAGTGATTTTATCGGTTTGTTCAGTTCAATCGATTGCCTAATCGATTGATACCAAACTTGTTTCAAAAGAATTTTTCACAATGGATTGTTCAATTGATTGTGTTTGTCACAGACCATGTTCCTTATAAAATTTTATTTACGCAATCGATTTGCCAATCGATTAGCATATTAAATGGCTTGGCCCTGTGACTTGCACAATCGATTTTTCAATCGATGTATCTAATCAGTTTTAGTCTTTGTGATTAAACAATCGATGTGCCAATCGATTAGGGTGCTAAACAGCTTGCCTCTGACTTGTACAATTTTTATCAATGATTGTGCCAGTCGATTGCCTAATCGATTGCTTACTCACAGACTAAACACTTTCATACAACCCTTTTACAGAATCGATTGTCTAATCGATTTGTACAGTAGATTTTCCATCTTTTGTTGATTTCTTGAGTTCCAAGCAATTGTCTCAAGTATGTAGGGTTGAATTGTTGTTTCTGAAATCTTACTCAGTTAAAATGTTAGATTTATCACATAATGTATGAACATTGTATGTTTGTTAATTATGTCAAAATTAGGATTAATGGGACCTAAGTCCAACAATAGATACGTTTTACATAAAAATCTGAAAAATAATTGAACAAGCTGATTTCTCGACTTTGTTATTGGACTTGCTCCCAAGCATTAATCATGGAGGAATACATAGATAATGAACAAATGAAAATTGTTATCAACCAACTGTAGAATTAAATGGCTGAGATTTTGATGTAGAATTAACTGACTGAGATTTTGAAGTCGATGCGAACTTTGGGGATAAATAACACATAAGGAAGGTCGGCTATGAATCAAGAAAATCAAGCAAAGCCTACTCAAGCACCAGGTCTTGGGCCAATGCTTATCTCATATGGTTTAAATGCTTAACGATCGATGATACCACTTGCAATGTATCCTTATGGTCTTATACAACCAACAACTAGTAATCCTTAAAAAATTTATGACTATTACAGTTTTTTAATTAATTTACGACCATTAACTTCTTTTTAATTTATTAATAATAATAATTTTATGACCGTTACATTTTTTATTAAGTTTGGACTTGTTAGTTTATTTAATTTTTATTATATTTAGTCATTCATTTTAAATTAAATTAATAATGTATAATTTCATTGAAATATTTAATTAATAATTTAAGTTGTAATAAAATTATATAATATTGATGTATAAATTAAAGTTGTGGGACCTATTTAATGAATTCATAGTAAAAAATGAATGAGTTACTTCTAGATGATATGATACAGTTGACCATATTTAATGAAATCGTTGAAGATGATATGGCACATTTGACCCTATTTAGTGAAACCATTGGAGATTCACTTAAATCCTCCTATAAATATATGATTTTCTTTTAACATGTTTTAACCTATTATTCACTTTCAAAGAAAAGATTAATTGCATATACAATGTCTTTGTTTATCTCAAAATTTCTTTTGTTATGTGCATTGACGTTACTATTGCTGCATAATGTAGTTGGATTGCATGTGGAAATGACTAACAAGTCGACCGACTTCAAACGTTTGAAGTTTCCTGTATTGAATGTGGTAATGACTAACAAGTTGACCGACGGTTTGAAGTTAACTGTTCATTGCAAATCTAAAGACGATGATCTTGGAATTCATGTTCTTGTTCCTGGTCAAAGTTATGGATTTAAATTTAGACATAACTTATTTGGTGAGACACTATTCTTTTGTTTCTTTAAGTGGAATGATGTGACACATTGGTTTGATATATATGAAGATGAAAGAGATTATGCTACTTGTAAGTCTTGCTATTGGGATATAAAGCAAACAGGACCGTGCCTGAAAGGTCCAAAGGGTGATATTTGCTATCCTTGGAATAAATAAACTAATATTATGTCATATATATATATATATAATAATATTAATAAAGTTGTATTTGGAGTAATGAGAATTCAATGTTATAAATTTGAAATAAAAGTATATGAAAACATTATTATAAATACATTTTTGAAGTATTTAATATTAGTCTTTAATTGAAATACTATTGCAATACACTAAATTAAAATTTATATCATGTTCACTGATAATAACTAAATATTAATTAAAGCATGATCCTACTATTGCAATACTCCTAAACAAAATTTATATCATGTCGCAAATCATAACTAAGTATTAATTAAAGCATGATCCAAAAAAAAAACGAAGTATAATCAAGTACATGATGCAACCAAATTATCAAAATAAAAACAAATACTATTTAATAATCACTACCAATGTCATCATCCCCACTATCTTCATCAGTTTCATAGTTGGGTTGTGGTGATGAACTTGGACGAGAAGAAGGTTTGACAAATCCTATTGCATGAGAAAAGTTAAATTTTTGTTGGTCTTAACCATCTCTTTTCTTATCGTTGTAATTGTTGGTTCATCAACAACTTACATGGACATCTTATTACACCTTCATTCAGATATTTGTCTTACAGATTAGCAAATTGAATAAACTTTTCGATACCCTTTAAAAACTCAAATGTATATATTTTTCGACTGGAGAGAAGCCTGTTGTACATCCATGTCCGTTGTGCAGGGACTTCCATTTGCTATACACATGCACTCTTTGATATTAAACTATATCTAATATATGTTATTCAAACGTGAAAGAGTTTATATCATACTGATATACTCTTTTAACTTAAGTATTATTCTTTAAAATATACATATACTCTTTTATATTTGATTATATGGATTTAATATGGCTCACTAAAATATCATAAAAACCACATTTTCATGCATTTCCAGAATATCTAAATTGTATGCTAAATATACTATATATAGGTAGGTGAGTGAAGAAATAGAACAACGATAATTAATTAATTAATATCATAGATGAACACAGTCAATTTGTTTTCTCTTATATAATTGATGAAGCAAACTAATTATCTTCCTCTCGTCTAAAGGTAATGAACTGATTGTCTAGAAAAATAGACAACCCATTACGGAAAATTCAAGGAAAAAAATAATTACATGCAAAAATAGACTGATATATATAAAAAAATAATACAAATATACATATAATTCATACGTATGTGTATGCAAGTTATGCATATTTGCAGCCAAACCTCAATGAATAAAAAAATCCCTTAGCAACTGCAAGACTAGTGTGAATTGTAACTGTGACTTGTTCCAGGTTTGGAATTGGAACAAGACACATAACAACATTCTTATTATAACTAACAATTCCAATGTAACTATTACTAAATTTCACCCCTGTATTTTGGAAAAATTTGCTAAAATAAATCTTTAGAAAAGCAACAAATATACAAGTCTAAGAAACAAGTAGAAAACATACTGAACCATATAAAATATTAGACTAGAAGTTAAATGAACTAACAAAAATATCTCAACCATATAAAACAATCAAATACCACAATTCAAAACAAATTAAATTCCAGCATTCAAATAGCTTAAACCAGTAAAGCATAGAGTAAAAGAGATTGAAAATTCTATAGATTAATGTAAGAAAAAAATCCAACATATCCAAGCAAGTAGAACTTGCAATGATATAACAATGATATAACTTGCAGCACGAATCCATATCTTCATTTGAAAAAAATCAATTGTATGACTATATATAATATGAAAAATGTAATTCAAATTTTTTATCTTCACACAAAAAATTAGGAGGCACTTATCCAAATTACATTTTTATTCTTTTTTTCTCCTTTTTTCGTTACCTTAATTCTTTTTAATTTTCTTTTCAACATTTAAAGTCCTCGAAATTAGTTGTTCTTCTAATCAATATGAATTTTGATGTAGGTAGAGTAATGTTTTTGCCAAAAAAAATTAAAGAACTAAACAAAATTGAAATATTTTAAAGCATTGGGCATTTTCCAGAGAACCCCCTTTGATAAGTCCAACATTGCACATTTGCTCAACCTGCAAAAGATACTTTAAATAAAAGGGAAGCAAAACATGCAGACATGCACATGCACTGTTACTCCATAGCTAAATTAGATAATCATGACATGATCCAATGTTTTTGGCATTTCTATAAAATAGAATGGAGTCAAAGCTTATAACTACACAATAATTGTTAAGCATCTCCATTAATACAACCATTAGCCAATAATTGTGTAAAGTTAAAGCAATCTTCATTAGTGAACTTTTTTTATCTTCATTCCTAACTCCTATAAGTAAAATAAGCTTTCTCTAAATTGTATATGTTTCCCATTTATATCCTATGCACTACAGCTTAATTCTTCTCTAATATCAGAAAACAAACATTAGTCTAGTTGGGTTTAAAGGACTCATCATTTGATCAAGTCACATGTACATGCAATGCATAACACCAAATAGAACCACTAAAACTGCCATTATGCTCACGAAGCCAATGATGGTGAGTGTTCTTATTTGTTAACAAATAGTTACATTTTAAAACATGGAGATGTAGCAAAAATTCAATGATGAAAAACGTAGTGAAAGAACAAATGCATCTCTTATATATCAATTTTTTAAATGCATCTAATATCAAACAAATTAAAAATTATTTATTTTCTTTATTTAAGCAAACTAAAAAAAAATGAAGGCCTGTTAGTTTTATCTAGAAAATCCTATGTACCTGTTCAATTAAATTACCAATATAAGGAAACATAAAACATCTTTTCCAAAATGTGAAAATTAAATGGAAACTAAAACCAAACACCTTATATGCAACAAAAAAAACTCCGTAACATGCATTAGAACAACAACAATATCTTGTAGAACCTATTTCTATTAGCACTAACATTAATCCAGTTTATTCAACAATTTGCAACAAGATAAAGAGAGACAAATATTAATCACGTGATAACAATGCACAATTAATAAGTAATAAACAATTCAATGATGAAAGAAATGAGAAATGAATTGAAATTGAGAGGCGAACCTTTTACGAACAGAGAGAGGACGAGATGAAATAAGTTGGAATCTTCGCAGAAGCTAACGAGTACACATAATACTCAAACAGAAAATGTTGAAACAACCTAAATCCAAAAGATTCATCTAATACTCTCATTCAAGCTATAAATACAAATAAAAAATTGGAAATCACATTAAACTTGTAAGGCACATATTCTATTGAAGAATAAGAACTGCGAAATGATGTTTACTAAGAAGTTGAATATCATACAATTTTACTCTACTTTTATACAATTGACATAATAATTTTATTTTTTTGACACTTTTATGTTACATTTGAAAATTAATATGTTTTGATATTATTAAATCACTTAATAGTTAAATAATACATCATTCATGAATTTTTGGAACTATTTTTAAACAAAGTTTTTTATTATGATTTTAATTAAAATTAAAATTTTAATTTTAATTATGAAAATAATTTATTAAATTATTTGAGTCAAAATTGAATAGATAAATGTATCAAAACTTTTAATTTAACCAATTAAATGGATACTATGTTAATGCGCACGTAGACAAATTAAAAAAAATGATTAGTCAAAATATTGATAGTAAGTATAACTTGGCTTGCTTTTTTTTATTTTGTTTAAAAACAGTTTTACTTTATTTATATAAAAATAAAACATAGGAAAATCACAATAGTTGAATAACATGTCAATGACTTTGCCTGTACTTTAGAACCTGAGGCATCCAGAACCGAACACAACCAGAACTAGAGGCAAACTAAAACCAAATGCAACAAGAATCAGAGGCACTATAGAACCAGAGACAACCACAATCAATGGCCAAATAGAACAAGAGGCAACCAAAATCAAAGGCAATAAAACCAGAGGTACCAGACTCAGAGGAACCAGAACCTGAGGCAACCAAAATCAATAACATATAGAACCAGAGACAACCATAACTAGAGGCAATCAAAACCACACAATTTACTTTATTTATACAAAAATAAAAAACAAGAAATTCATCGTATATACCTGCAGAATTTCCTTCTAACCTAACCAACCTAACCTTTGTTGCGGATTTTTCTTGCGGAATTTTATCTGCATGTGAATCCTTAGGAAAAAGTAGCATTTTCTACGAATAGGTAAACGGTTGTAAATCCGCAGCAAAAAAAGATTATTGCATAACTGAGTTGAAAGGGGCATAACAGGAGTCATAAGAATCGGTTTTGTTTGAAACAAATTGCAATGAAAAACTTACTCTTAGTATTTTATTACCATGAAGTTTCATAGTTTTATATATATTTTACAATTTGTAGTGATTTTATGAACACAACTACAATCATAAAATTATATGGTGTGGTTTATATATCTTAGGCTAGGTTGACGATTAAGTACCTTAGTATTATGTATAAGAAGCTAAAATGAATTAGATAGAATATTATAGAGAGTGTAATGTTAAATTAAGAAACGAGACATATTGTAAGACCCATAATTTTAAAGTACCTTTTCATGTATTGTTGGTATATTTTGGATTTTGGCTCGGAGGTTTTTAAGCCAAAGTTAATAATATTTTGGAGTTTTATAATCAAAAAGATATTTCGATGCCAATTAGAATTTCTCGTCGATAAATAAATTGAATTTAACTGCGGAAAATCCTTTACGGAGAATTTAAGGCGTTTCGGGTGAAACGGTAATTTAATAAATATCTAGATTTTGAGATATTTGTTAAGTTATATTTATTATATTTATATATGTTTGCTTGGAGGGAAAAAGAAAGGAAAACTAGAAGGAAGGAAAAGGAAAAGAAAATAGTATATATAAAGGAAGGAAGGAAAAAGGAAGAAAGGAAAAACAAAGGAAAGAAAAAGAAAGGAAGGAAATTTCCAATTTCCATCTCCTTCCTCAGGTTCACGCAAGAAAAACCAAAAATCCATCCTTCTCCATTTTTTGTTTTCGTTGCTTCCTTTTCTTCAAAGCTAGTGACCCAAGGTTGGGTGAGAGTTAGATCAAGGTTTTTGCAACTCCACTCTTCCTCTTTGATTCGAAAACGAAGAAATACGGTTTTTGAGATCCAAACACAAACCCCTCCGTTTCTTCTAGATCCAAGCTTCATTTCTCGAAGAGATAGAAGGGAATGTTGATCACCACCACGCTACGATGCTAGTGAACTAATTTGGAAGCGGCGTTGCGAGCGGAGATTTTACCGGAATTTCTCGCGGTACCGGAAACGCACGTTAAAGCTAACGTTGAGGTAAGGGCTCCTTCCAAACTTTTAGTTTGCATTAGGGACTTATCTGTAGTTGTGTGGGAAGGAATTTGTTAGGGTTAAATGTATCGATTTGGGGAAAAACGAAACTAGTGCGTTATGGGTAAAAACCTTAGAGTTAGGTTTGTTTATAGTAATGAATGTTTCGTGGTAAATGAATTTGAATGTCATTGTGTATGATTATGGGTAAGTGAAATTTGATGTATCTGGGTGTTATGTTGCGTGATTTGTGTTCGTTGTATTTGGTGTGTTCGCACTTGATGTTTGTAATTGGTGTGGTTGTTGTGATTTATGGTTTGAATGTGAAAGTATGTTTGAATTTGTTTCGGTGGAATTTGAAAACCATTAGAGTTAAACGAGTATTAAAAATGGGGAATCTTTTAATACCTCGGTTTACTTAATGTGTA
>PGTU02010531.1:0-14320 GCA_002896215.2 Cicer echinospermum | reverse complement strand
ACTTTACTTCTCATACAATAATATTTTCCACAAACGATCTTTATGATCTATCAACAATTGTTTGAATTTTGTGTAGATAAAGATACAAAATTTTACATTATTTGCTATAGTTCCCAGAAAATAACTCAAGTCAGATGCATTTTTGTCATCAAGTCCAATTGGCTCTCCATCATCATCTAAAGTAACTTGATGCCGATTTCTAACGGGTCTTCTATTTTTTTTTTTTTACACCGTCTTGGTCCCGTATTATTTTCTTATTTGTCTCAGTTTTGATATTAAACTATAATATATAAATTAAAGCATCACAAATGACATACATGTATAAATACCAAAATAAATTCACAAATAATCATTTATTTGCTTTCTCTTCATTATCATTATCTCCTCCATCTTCACTTAATTTTTTCAAATCTTCTACAATATCTTTTCCATTTGCTTTTAGAAAATCATCAATTAACATTGATAGACACAAGAGAGTTCTTTTTGTCCTCTTGCTGTCACTTTCATGTCTTGTCCTTGACTCATTTTCTTCTTTCTCTATCCACTTCGTAAGCTGCTCTTTTCTCCAAGTAACATCTTTTCGACATTACTCAACTCAAAAAATGAATTTTATCGAATTTAATTCTTGTAAAAATATTTGTCAATAACAATTTTCATCGTCTTGCAAAATAATTTATTACCTGTCGAATTTTTCTAATGTCAACTAAGAAATATTATTCCACCAATATTCTAATAACAACGGGTATAATTCTGGATTATTCCATTTAATTTTTTAAGAGATTCAGAGTTTATCAAAAATTTAATAACAAGTGTATTTTACCTGATTCACCGATACAACTCCAAAATTTTATGCCACTAAAATTTTAATTATTTTACATATGAGCCGAAAATGACAATATGCTCTTGAATATTCTCCCGTTTAACTTTTTAAGTTTTTAAGTCAAAAATGTATAAAAGCAATCAATAAAAATTAGAAATCATCTAAAGAAGTCCAACCTTAAATGTTATTGAAATCTAAGTTCATGTCAAGGTTTAACGGACGATGAAATTTACCTGATTGTCCAAAATATTAAAATTTTCGTTTTAAATTATCACATAAAAGATATTATTGTTATGAAAATAATTCAACCTTTAATAAAATCAAATCTCCAAAAATTAAAACATGCGTAAATATCACGCCCGCAAACGAAAATGACGCTTTAAAAGGTTTGTCATATTAGGTTATTACACAGTGCAACAATCACTAACATATATATAACTTCATTACTTATATATCCTATTTAGTTATCTATACGGAAAATAATATGTTTCTAACCGTGCATTTTTACTAAGGCTAATGTAAGTTTTCTCATTTTTACATGGGATATGTACTATAGATATTGCAACTGGGCGGTTCTTTGGGTCTGTGTTAGAACAAGCATGTATTTTGGTTCCTAACCAGATCATTTAACTAGAAATTTTGGGATAATGAGTGCTATAGGTGTTGAGTTTTACATTGTCATCAAATGCAGAACCCGTCACAATTAAGACAAAATCTTTGGACATAAATTTAATTTTGGTTATGGAACAACTTAGTACAAGTGGTTCTAAGTTTATATGAAATAATTTAGTTAATTAAATGTTTTGCTAAAAAACTGTTTTAATTTTTAATTTTTAATAACCAGTTCAGTTCAACGTGATATGTTCGCGTTATTCAATTTAGCTTTTTTTAACATCTCAATTTTAATAAAATTAAAAGGATTGTGAACTATACATAAATATTGTTAGCATTCTTTTATACATGACTTACATCAACTTAGTATGATTGGTGTCTATCATTAATAAGAAGCACATAACTAATATATTTAGAAGCAAAAAAATCATTAATTTTGACCTTTACCTGTCAAATGCTAAGAAGCGGGAAGACGATAGTTATCGTCCTCAAAGTAGAGTATTCAGCGCTGGCAGCAGCACATGTGAATTGGTTGTGGGTTGACATAATTGATTAGAGTCTTCATATATGTTCTCCTAACATCGGTCCTTTATGGTGACAATACATGGTGCTTTTCATATTGCTGCAAATCTCTATTTCACAACGTACAATACAATTAGACATAAGATATGGCAATTTATATGTGAAAATTCATGCTGGTATGATGAAAGCTTTTTCCAATTCACCCAAGTCATTCTGAGCTAGGAGCTTTCAAAGTCTCTTAAGTGTGAAACAACACAAGGAAGGAGAGAGTTTGAATGTGTGTTAATTTATTTAAACAAATCTTTTTGCTAGAGATAATTTGAAAAGTGACTTTGATGTTTATAACTGACTATCTATTTAACGATTTATTATATTATACTATAAATAACATAATAAATATGTTTTTTATTATATATTAAAATTAGATATATGATTTAATTGATGATACAAATAATAATCTATATAAAATGGATTGACGCAAGCGAATACACAACATTCTTCCCACTTGCACTAGAGTCATCAGGTATCACATATAATTCATCAATCTAGTGTGGGTATCATGCTACTACTACAATAGACTTTTTAAGCATATTGTTAGTTGTTGTCTTTCTAAACACGTTCACTTCTCTCTTTTGATCATGTATCAAGGAGATATAAGAAATTAAGTATATGTTAGATTATTGGTGAGATCAAAGTCTTATCTTATACAATTACTTCATCATCATCACAATGAGATAAATAAAGTTGTGAAACACCATCTATTACATTAGAAGTAGATATACTAACTTTATAAGAAAATTATCTTGATTTGGAACTCTTCCATCTCAAAAGACCACAATATATGCTATGTATAATTCCCAACCGTACATCTTAAATTACTTTTATCAATTTGGAGGTAGTGTGAATGTAAATACTACAATGACCTTTTGCTTACCATCCATCAGAAATGTGCCTTTAGTTCAATCAAATACTAAATGATATTTTTTATTACAATTTTAGTGACTTTAACTAAAATTAATCAATATCTTTTTTTATGCTCATAGAATATCATATATATGGTCTAATAAGTATGAATGACGTACATGATGATTCTAATTTCCACAACAAATAAATCATTATATGTATTCTTTCTCAAGTAATGAGATAGCACATTGTCTCCTAGACAAATCATTATGATGTTATCATATGTATAATGACTAAAATCAAGCAACTCTCTAGAAACTATATCTATAGATCATGCATCCTAACGCTTAGAAAATGTTGCCAATTCCTTCATCAAAAATAATTTTTCAATTATGATTTTTCACAAATAAGATCAAAACCAATAACGCTCCCATACATATAGATCTTTTGGTGCATGGATCTCTCCCAAGTTCTACAATTCTTCCACTAGTTCTTATAAAGATTTAACCCATTAAGGAACACATCAAATTTCAATGACAAACTCTTTATCATTATAGACTTGTAGAAATAGTATCTTTAATTTACTAAGATATTCCATAATATACGTTTATTTAGTTTGATTTTAGCTTAATCTAAAAGAAAAAAAAAACTGACAAGTCAAATCTTTTAAATGTCATTGCCTTTCAATCATACCATATCTCATATGGAATCATTTATAAGCTTAGAGAAACAATGTTACTAATTTAGAAATAGGTTTCATTTAAAACACATATTTAAGAAAAAGTTATTATAATTAACCGCACTAATACTAAATTAGACCATGAGTTAACAGATTAATTTATAGTCATCAATCTTCTAGTTTAAGTATTTACCATCATGATCAAATCATGTAATCTCAATACTCTTTCCAATATGATTTTCTACTCCATTCTTCAACTCGTTGACACTTCAAATTCTCTTAATTTGTGTTTCATAAAATGTCACAACTCTAATTTATTATATCAATAGACTGCAACAAAGTTAAGAAAAAATCACTTTTACCAAGTTGTTTAATAACTCATATGCATCTCATGTATCATGCCAAAATATCACTAAATATTTTCATCATATTGGTGATCAGAGCTTAGTCATCATTTCCAATAAGTAATTACCATAAATCTAAAAAAATAAATAAATCCAATTGATTGAGTCCAGATGTCCATTTAAATGGCACTTGAAATATGTTCTTACTTATATGGCCTAAACAATAATGTCAATGTATTTAAGAATCAAATAACTAGATTTGAACTTATTTTCATGTATGTCATAAATGGGCAGCTTGAGATCAATGACACATGGTTTGTGTCTTTCAAGATCCCCTTTAATTAAAACATAAAGTTAATAAATGGAACAATAATTATCCTTTAATTACAACAAAGCATCATTTATAATCATCTCAAGAAATGGAAGTAATGTTTCTAAAATGTTTTTAAAAACAATAAAACTTATTACCGTCCAAAACAAACCCAAAAGTAAAAGCCAAAGCTCCTATTGTTTATGTAGCAACAATTACAACATATCATATATGTAGGTTGACTTTTGACTTTAATCAACATTGTACTTATTTACACATTGTATCTTATACACATGTTGTAGAAGAGTTGGACTTTCATGACATTTTTTTTTGAGTAGTCTACTTTCTTTCTTTAACTTATACTCTTCAGTATATGAGACACTTCTTCTTTCAGTATTGGTTCCAACCTACATGGACGTAATAATTTCTTTTGTAACCTTATTGCCAACTTAAATGCAAGAGACATGGACTTGATTTTATTCTCTGCACATGTGTTATCGCTTATAGTAGACTTCAAGTCCTTTGCTTATATAAGACCATTAATATTTCTTTTATTTTGTGACTATAAACCATCCCACAACTTTTGTCAAACCAAATCAATGGCAAACTCTTGCTTACCATGCCAAAATTCTTTTCCTTCTTAATGGCATTTCATAGTTACTATTGTGTCCAATTCATGATAAGTTTAATTATGTAATCAGTAGAACTTAAGTATTACAGTCAAATATATTAATAGCATTTTATTAACTATACCTCTAACTATTTTATTCAATCAATAAACCCTCGCATTGACTCAAAAAATCCTATTGGAAGATTTTCTAGTGAGAATCAAGATCCATATTTCACACTTATTTGAACAGTTAAGTTGATTCACCAAACATGGCTATTTAGGTAAGAAATTATTTTTCATTACATCACATGTAACTCTAGGATCAGTTAGATGAAAAAACATTCTATTATAATTTATCTTATAAATTAAGCCTTAACTTTCTATGTCTCTAAGCCCATTTCAATCCCATTGAATTCAACTAAGTTAAGTTACACCCAATGTTTGTCAGTTGCAATAGTGTGCCCGACTTTGGCTGACCCACACTATCGGATATTGACCTACGAGTGCAACACATTAGAATGCATTTAAACTAATATTTAATTTGAAGGATTTTAATTAGGCGATCTCACTGGCTTTGTTCTTATACAAATGTCTCTCAACAATCATGTGTATAATTCTCAAATTTAAAGCATATTAAAATATAAACATCTTAACATGCATCCTATATATAATGCATCACATATAAAATATAGGTCGAAATATAAATTTGGTCCTTGTAAATATGTTTCGTTTTAATTTTAGTTCGTGTAATTTTTTGGGTTTGATTTATAACTTTGCATAAGTTTTGTAAGTATAGAACCCTGGGATTCTTGCTACAAACTTCTAACAATACTTCTAAGATAGCACACCACTATCTTAGATTAAGCTATCTTGTACAAATGATACAATAAGGTTTGAATGAGTCTATATTGATAAACAACTCAATAGCAATTCAAGTACTTGATAACTTTTAGAATGATATGAAAATCTAATGCAAGTACTTAGAAAAATCAGAATTTTGTTCAAAGTTGTTTAATGAATTTATTCAAGGATTGTTGATTTTTGATCTAAAGTTATGGGGTATTTATACTCCATAAAACATCCTTTCAGATTCATGGCCATTGATCCAAGAGGTTTGATGAAAAATTACAATATTCTAGAGGCATCCCAGATCTGAAAAATTGCAATGTTTACGTGTATTCGAATACAGTATATGTACTATTCGAATACACGTCGTTGTAACGTTTTAAAAATTCAAATTACATCTTGTATTTGAATACACATTAGTGTAGGCGAATACGATTAGTGTATTTTAGCCTCTAACCTTAAACTTGTATTCGACTACATAAGGTGTAGTCGATACACAAAAAGATTTTGGCCACGACTTATGCTTGTATTCGACTACAGATGGTGTAGTGAAGTACAACTTTAAAGTTTGCCTCTGACTTAAGTTGTATTCGAATACAACTGTGGTATTCGAATACAAACTATGCAAATTGTCAAAAATATGATTTTAAATGATTTGTAATGTTTTTGATTTTCGAAAATATGTTAATGCATATGTAAATATGAATTGCTCTCATGTATTTGAACTATTGATTTGTATCACTTACCTTTACATTTAATCATTTATTATTTGGATTTGAAGCTTATTGAAGATAGTTTAATCTTCTTTTTGATCTTGCTGCAGCGTCCATAGTATGGTGGTCTTGTCGTCATCAAAACAATGGTATGGATACATTCTCCCCCTTTTTGATTATGACATAAATGTTGTTGTGAAGAGAAGTGTATATTTGAATCATGCAAATGCTCCCCCGTAATAGGTGCCATTACTCCCCCGTTGTATGTGATGATTGAAAAAAATTGTGTTTGCAGTACCCTACAAGTTTGAAATGCAACAACAGTACCAAATTTTCTCTCCCTTTTTGACATGATCAAAAAAAGAAGAAAAAGAGAAAGAGACATACAAGTTTCGAGTATAATTGATCACACAAACGGCATATAAGCGTAACAAGGAGAATAGCATAAATGGAAATTAAGTCATAATATCATAAAAGTTAATACATAACATGGTGCGAAAAGAGCAATACAAAATACACCATATTTAAAAGACAAAGGAGTTCTAAAACAAGATCACAGTAATACATAATGAAAAGTTAACTTAGTACATAACTAAAGGACTTAATCAAAAATCTGTCGGAATATGGAAATGAGATTCAATTTGTCTGATAAATTAGCACTAAGTGTCTTGAGATATGCTGTGCGTCATGATGCGAGCAATAGTAGTTTTAATAATTGGAAACGAGTGTCGATAGAGGTGGTCGACTTGTCGAATTGAGTTTGGAAGAAGTTTGGAAAGAATCAAGGGCGAGTCATGATCATTGATTGGAGATATCGATCATCATCAGATGCAGTGTCTCGCCATCATCATCTCCTTAAGGCAGCCGCGTTTGAGGGTCCAGCATTGTCCTCCGGTGCATCATCAGATGGTTGAACCATATCAGCCTTTATGCACAAATCTCAACTCTTCATCCATATTATCCAAGCATGCTAGGCAGACACCTAATCCAGCATATTTCTTTTGGTGGGTTTTGTAAACATAACTCTTCATCAGAGAAGTCCCACACCACAGTGTTCCACAAATCCGTGAACTTCCTTTGCATAGGGTAAGCCATTTGCCTCGCGAGAGCCATAAACAAATAGATTACAAAAAATGCCCAATTAAAGTTGACTGACCTTCAACATCGAAACTCATAATTTGCAATTCAACTCCGAAACTTGGAAGTATTTCCAGCCTTCGGAACCAGAATGTAGCTAAGGAAATAGTGTAGAAGCCGATAACAACAATAAGATTTCCCCACCATTACCTGTGCTGGGCATATTTGGAACCTTGGCCTGAGCCTCTCTTTTGTTCCATGGTGCGTCGGTCAAATCGATAGAGGGAGACATACTCATCATATTTAAGAAATATCCACCCATTCACATAATGGTTTGGACAAAAAAATTCACCCATTAAAACGGAATATTCAGAATTTCTCCAATGTTTTGGTATTTAACGGATGATTTTACTCTTAACCCGAGAGGATAACTAGTTTTCCTCTTGCATGAGATGCAATAAAAAAACCCTAACCAAATCTGGGATAAACTGACCTTTGTAGCCTATAAACTCTTTCAACGTGTTGTGCTTTGAGCAACGCAGGAATTTTAAAGTCAAAGAAAGAGTCTAGAGTACCATACTTTGGGATAATAAGTCGCTTGTCCGAGTAGAATTGTACGAAAACAATCAATTTCCTCCGCGTGTGTTTAGAAGCCGGGATAAACCGTATGTTAGGATTCCTGGTTCGTTTTCATGAGGGACCTACGGTGCCATGTTCGGTGTGTGGTCCTCGTTTGCGGGCATCCATGGTGAGAAAAGGTATTTTTTGGGAAAATGGGTTTTAGAGAAAATGTGAGAGTTGTGAGAGATTTGAAGAGGAATGACAAGAAGGAAGTAAAGAGAAATGGCATTTGTTAGGTTTGTGAATGGGTAAGTGAGTGGAATGGAGGAGGGATGAGTTTTCGAGAGAAGAAGGAGAAACTGGGGCTGTATTCGAATACCAAAGAAAATAACCCTAAATATGTGAAGCAGCTTTTATACCTGGCAAAAACCGAAGGTGTATGACTACACCTTTTGTATTCGAATACACATTTTTCTGGGAAGCGTGTATTCGACTACACATCCTTTGTATTCAATAACAGGAAACTGGAAAAGTTTGTATTCGAATACAAACATTGTATTCGACTACATAAGCACAGTTTTGCTTAAAAACTCAGTTTTTTTATGAAAATTGCATCACTTGAATACACAAAGTCATATATCAAGAAGCAATAATCAAACAAGACATAAAAGATATGACAAACTATGTATATCATGCAATGGTTAAAGATCATTTTCACTCAAAATACCAAGTTCTCTTCGGATTTTATAAAATGAGTCTTTAGGTAATGGTTTTGAAATATATTCAGCCAATTGATTGTGTGATGCAACAAATGTTACTCAACATTACCTTTAAGTACATGATCCCGTAGAAAATGATGTCGAAATATCGATGTGTTTAGTTCTAGAGTGCATGATTGGATTCTTGAGATGTTTATTGGCGCTTGTGTTATCAACATCTTAAGGGATGCATCCAGAGATCACTCCATAGTCATGTAATTGCTGTTAAGCCAGAGAATCTGGCACAACAGCTTTCCTGTTGCATGTATTCAGCTTCAGCAGTACTAAGTGCAACGCAAGCTTGCTTTTTACAAGACCATGAAACAAGTGCATTTCCTAGACATGGCACGTGCCGCTGGTGCTTTTAAAACGGTTGTTTTGCTTCCCGCATAATCCGAATCAGAGTATCCAACTAGGCTACATATGCTACCCTTGGGATACCATAGGCCTACTACATTTGTTGTTCCTTTCAGATACTTCATAATTTCTGTTAACGAGCTACTCAGATGTGATTCTTCGATCTGCCTTGAAATCTTGCACAAGATAAACACTAAACATGGATATCTGGCCGGCTGGCCTTAGATATATTAATGATCATCATACTCGATATTTGGATATGTCGATTGAAATCCCTGATGCATCTTTATCAACATATGTTCCGGAAGCCCATTGGAGTTGTACTTTCTTTTGCAATTTTCCATTTCAAATTTCTTTAGTAATTCTTACAATATTTGGCTTGATTGATGAAGATGTCGTGCTCAAGTTGTTGATATGAAGTCCAAGAAATAGTTTAATTTTCCCATCATGGACATTTCAGATTCTCCTTGGCATTATTGAAGAGAATTCTTCAATATGTCCCTGTTGGTTGATCAATATTATATCATCAACATAAATTGAACCGAATAATGTGTGACCATTTTCTCTTTGACAAATAATGTTTTATCAACCTCTCCTTTGTCAAATCCTCGTTCACATAAAAGGTGCTTAATCTGTCATACATAGCCTGAGCTTGTTTTAGACCATAAAGAGTCTTTTTTCAATTTGGTAACCGGTGTGAGGGATTTTTGGAATCTTCAAATCAGGGGGCGTTTGACATAAACTCTTCATTATAATGTACCCATTGGAAGGGCACTCTTCACGTCATTTGATATAGCTCCAATCCTGGAGCAAGCATATGCTAATCAGTAGACGTATTGCCTCTAATCTTGCTACCAGAGCAAATGTTTCGTTAAAGTCTATCCCTTCCTCTTGATTGTATCCTTGAGCGACCAATCTAGCTTTGTTGCGAACAACTATGCCAATATTGTCATCTAGTTTATTTTTGAACACCCATTTTGTACCAATGATGTGTTTATTTCCAGGATTAGGAACAAGTTCCCAAACTTGGCTTCTTTCAAATTGATTGAGTTCTTCTTGCATGGCAAGTATCCATTGATCATCTTTAAGTGCTTCACCAATTTTGGAGGGTTCGATTTGAGAAACAAACGCCATGTTTAAGCAAGAATCTTGCAATTTTAATCTTGTTGTGACTCCTTTATTTATATCACCTATGATGTTGTCAATAGGGTGATATCTATGGGTTCTCCATTCTTTAGGAAGATCATCACTTTGCCTTTCAATATTGACTCCACTTTCTTGTTGTGGTTGATTAGTTTGAAGTTCTTTGCTTGGATCATTGCTTTCAAAAACATCATCATCACAAGAAATAATATTTTCCTCTTTTATGGGGTTAGTTTCATCAAAAGTTACATGCATTGATTCTTCAACTAATAAAGTTCTTTTATTAAAAATTCTAAATGCTTTACTAGATAAAGAGTAACCGAGAAATATACCTTCATTAGCTTTTTCATCAAATTTTCCAAGGTTGTCTTTATTGTTATTTAACACAAAACACTTACATCCAAAAATGTGGAAGTGAGAGATATTGGGTTTTCTACCTTTGTAAAGTTCATATGGAGTTTTCTTAAGAATTGGCCTAATAATTACCCGGTTGGAAACATAGCATGTTGTGTTTACAGCATCTGCCCAAAAGTATTTTGGTAGATTTGAGTCGCTTAGCACAGTTCTAGCAAGCTATACCAAGGATCTATTCTTTCTCTCAACGACCCCATTTTGTTGTGGTGTCCTTGGTGCAGAAAAATTGTGAAAAATGCCATTTTCTTCACAAAATTCTTCAAATGAAGTATTTTGAAATTCCCTTCCATGATCACTTCTAATTGATACAATTTTGGCAGATTGTTCGTTTAGGACTAGCTTGGCATAGTTTTTAAATGCCTTAAAAGCTTCATTTTTATTTGCCAAGAATAAGGTCCAAGTGAACCTTGAGTAATCATCAACAATAACTAGTCCATATGAGTTTCCACCAAGACTTTTGGTTCTTGATGGACCAAACAAGTCCATATGTATCAATTGTAGTGGTCTAGAGGTTGAAATGACATTTTTAGGTTTGAAATAACTTTTTGTTTGTTTGCCTTTTTGACAAGCGTCACATAATTTATCCTTTATAAATTTTATTTTTGGTAAGCCTACAACAAGATCATGCTTGACCAATTTGTTTAAATGATCCATGTGAATATGAGCAAATCTCTTATGCCATAGCCAAGCATCATTATTGTCGCTTACCAAAAGACATTTCATTTTTAAGGATAAATCTTCAAAATTGAGTATGAAAATGTTTTTGAAACGCATACCGACAAACTGAGTTTCATTTCTAGCTTCATTTTGGATGATGCACTCATCTTTATTAAAAACTATCTTGTATCCTTTGTCACAAAGCTGGCTGATGCTTATGAGATTATGTTTTAGACCTTCAACATATAAGACATCTTCAATCGAGGGGGATGGTGTTGTACCGACTTTTCCAATGCCTAAAATTTTTCCTTTGTTGTTGTCTCCATATACTACATGTCCCTTTGACTCAAGTGTTAAAGCTGAAAATTTTGTTATATCACCCGTCATGTGTTTGGAGCAGCCACTATCTAAGTACCACATGTTTGAAGTCTCTTGTTTGCATACCTACAAAATTGAAATCAAACTTTATTAGGTACCCAATGTGCTTTGGGTCCTTGATGGTTAGTACCTTTCTTTACCCATATGTAATGCCCTTTTGGAACACTAATGTTTCTAATATGACATGTATTAGGTGTATGACCATGAAGACCACAATAAGAACAAGTAGGATTAAATCTACTATTAGTAACATATGTATGAGATTTATTTTGAATAATTTTCTTATTATAAAGATCATCCTTTTTCATAACTATAATCTTTTCTTGATTAGATTGACTACTTGCTTTAACAAAAATAATTTTGTTCAAATTTGGTTTATCAAATTTTGAGTATCCAAGACCACTTTTATCATTTGAGTATCTTTGCATGTTTAGAACATTTTCCAATCCTAATTGTCCCTTTTCGTACCGTTCAATCACTCTATTTAATTGAACAATTTTGAAAGAGAGGGATTCACATTTATTGCATGCAAAATTCTGTTTTAGTTTTTCAGAATTTTTCTCCATAATATCAACTTTTTCTTGTAAACTTGAGATTTGTTTCTTTTGTGTTGATACTAGTTTACACAGATTTTTACATTCAATAAGTAATTCTTTTATTGTGTTTTGAGCATCATTGTATTCTATAATTAATTCATTATTAGTCTTATTATAATGAGGAGAGTCTATATTACTAACCTCTTCATCATCTGATTGATGCGAGGCCATTAATGCAACATTGGCGCATTCTTCACTTTCTGTTTCTGAAGATGAACTTACTTCATTGTCTTCCCAAGCTATGTATGCCTTCTTGAAGTCTTTCTTTTTGTTGACATTCTTCTTAGCAAGGTTTGGGCAATCTGCTTTAATATGTCCTTGTTTTCCACATTCAAAGCAAGTGAAGTTTTGATTTGATGTAGAATTATCTTTCTTCTTGAAGCTTTTCTTTTTGAATGTTCTATCATTTTTAAGAAACTTACCAAATTTCTTAACAAGAAGGATAATATTTTCACCTTCATCTGAATCATTGTCTTTGATTTGTTCTCTTGATTCGGTCTTTAAAGCAATATTTTTGGTCTTCTTTTCTTGACTTTCATTTTGTTCTAGCCTTCCAAGTTCGATTTCGTGCTCTTGAAGTTTTCCAAATAGTGCAGAAAGAGACATTTTGGATAGGCTTTTCTTTTCGGATATTGCTGTAACTTTTGGTTGCCAGGCCCTTGTCAATGATCTTACTACTTTTAGATTTAATTCATCATTGGTGAAGATTTTTCCGAGTGCTGTCAAATGATTGGTTAAGTGGGAGAACCTTTTCTGTAAGTCTAGAATAGACTCTCCGGGCTGCATTCGAAATAACTCATATTCTTGTGATAGTGTGTTGAGTTTAGATTTTTTTACCTCAATGGTGCCTTCGTGAGTTACTTCCAACGTATCCCATATTTCTTTTGCTGTTTTACAGTGAGATATGCGGAAAAATTCATCCATTCCTAGTGCAGATTGTAATATATTCTTAGCCTTTTTATCGAAAAGCACTTTTCTTTTATCCTCATCAGTCCAAGAATTTTTTATCTTTATTTCTTCTTTGTTATTGATGACAGTTTTTGGAATGTGAGGACCATTTTCAATTGCATCCCATATGTCGTCTCCTTGTGCTTCGAGATACGCTTGCATACGGATTTTCCAAAAATCGTAGTGCTCTCCAACAAAACATGGTGGCTTGGTACTGCTACCACCGTCTATAAAAACAGGTTGTGCGGAAGCCATGAGTAATTGATCGAGGAATAAGTTACCTTAACCTGCTCTGATGCCAATTGTAAGTATAGAAGTACGCCTAAGAGGGCGAGGGGGGGGGTGAATTAGGTGTTAGTAAAGTTTCTTGTTTTTAGTGATATGGTAATTGGATTACTGAGTTTAAGAACAAAGCTTAATAAAAATTGCAGTAAGTAAATGAACACTTTAAGATTTATCCTGGTTCCCCTTATAACCAAGGGTACGTCCAGTCCTTTTGCACACCACAAGAGATTAATCTAATACTTGTCAGAAAATGTACAACTCCCACCCTGGGATTCTTGCTACAAAACTTCTAACAATACTTCTAAGATAGCACACCACTATCTTAGATTAAGCTATCTTGTACAAATGATACAATAAGGTTTGAATGAGTCTAAGATGCGGTATATTGATAAACAACTCAATAGCAATTCAAGTACTTGAGAACTTTTAGAATGATATGAAAATCTAATGCAAGTACTTAGAAAAATCATAATTTTGTTCAAAGTTGTTTAATGAATTAATTCAAGGATTGTTATTTTTTGATCTGAAGTTATGGGGTATTTATACTCCATAAAACATGCTTTCAGATTCGTGGCCATTGATCCAAGAGGTTTGATGAAAAATTACAATGTTCTAGAGGCATCCCAGATCTGAAAAATTGTAATGTTTCCATGTGTATTCGAATACAGTATATGTGTATTCAAATACACGTCTTTGTAACGTTCAAAAAATTCAAATTTTATATCTTGTATTCGAATACACATTAGTGTAGTCGAATACAGATTAATGTATTTTAGCCTCTGACTTA